>VZTF01008312.1:712932-815089 GCA_013397755.1 Cnemophilus loriae
AGACCTGGCCTCAGTTCTTCTGCATATATTGATGACTTGAATATTTTGCTGCCTCCTTTAGGCACTGAATTTGCACTTCAAGTGCATGGGCAACCTATAATCCTGAACTCCTTGACAGAGACAGCCTATTTATTGACTTATCTCTACCTTTTTAGGTAATTTCTGTTTATTTCATTCAAAATGTTGTACTTTTGGCCCCTAGATGGATCTGTCTCTTCCCAACATACTTTGCTGATTAATTCAGTTATTCTCTTCATAAAGCTATGAAAGTGATGGAACAGAGTAGTGCAGTGATTTTTTTTTTTCTTTTATGGGAGGGGAAAGAATTTATTTGCTGAAGAAATTAGATTTCTGGCAACTCAGAGCTGTTTGTAACTTTAGTTTCAAATGTGTGAAGTAACTGTGCCTGAAGAAACATTTAGAAATATTCAAAAAGCCTGCCATTGGCTTTTTACTGACTGATAAGGCATTTAGCTCAGATAGCTCAGCTGTCTGAGGTGACTTGGAAGCAGAGGAGAGAAAAACTGTGCCCCACTGCAGGGGCTGCTGTTTAACTGCACTGGCTCAAGGAGGAAAAGCAATACTGAAAGAAATACAGTGGCCTTGTGTCTGGTTGGAATTGAAGCTCCTGTTGTCATTGAGAACATCATTAACAGCAGAGCATGTTAAGAAACCCATCCTCAAATATGTCATGATTTTTACAGATGTGAAAGAAGGAATGTCAGTCTGCTCAGACAAACATGTGCTGATCTGAACTTGGGTCTTCCATGACCTGGGGGAACAATCTAACTACCCTGACACTGGATAAGAGCAGAGACAAAGCAAACTAGGATCTCCTTAAACACAAAGTTCTGGAGGATAAAACAAGCAGTCACAGGATTTATTACCAGTAAAGTAACATCTGGTGAAATGCATCCCAGTCATAATCGCTTTCGTGGTTTTTAAAGTGTGATGTACATTTATAACTTCTGTCCATGAATAATGTACAGCTTAATTGACAGGAAAGGCAAGGATGAAAAGGAAAATACAGGCACAAGGACTACCAATTTTGTTGCTGAAATAAAAATGGAAGCAGAACAAAGGTTTCTGTTGTCGGTCACAGCTAGCAACCATCCTTCCAGGCAGCATTTGACCACTTCTTTTAAGTTATCTTCTTATGTTCATAATATATCCCACATAAACTTTTCATTTGCTCTTTCTTCCCACACTTCCACCTCCTTTGATTACAAAACACACTCTTAATATTATATAAAGGTGCATTTTGTGATATAATAATGACTTAGTTTTGATATATGAATGATGTTAGAAATGTTGTTGGGTCACTTATGGACATAAAAAATACCCAAAAGTCAGTGATCATTAAATGAGATTAATTCAATTGTGCACTTTTACGTAATATTTGGCAATGTTTGTAAACGCCATGCAGTTTGGATATTCATAACAGGGACTAATCTCTGTGCCCCAAATCGTGTACTTGCCTCTCACATAAGCTAAAGGTGTTTGTCTTCTAGATGCCACTCCTAATGTTCAAACCTGAGCCTTGTAAAAGCTACTGCCTTTCCATTCTGGATGCCCCATTGCCTTTGCTCAGTGCTGGCCACAGAAACAATGAACTCACTTTCAGTATTCACAGGCAGCAATGAGGGAACATCAGTCTTAGTCACTCAGAAAGAGAAGGTTGCATTTAAGATGTTGGTTCAAGAAAAACACAGAACAAAATTACATCTATCAGTGGAGATGAAGGGAGCCTGTTTCTGCCCACCACAATGATAAAACTGTGAACAGTTCATACCTTTCTGTAAATGACACCCACAGGACTAATTATTCCCATTCCCTGAAAATACTGCTAGGCTCGATGAAGTGCAGTGCTGCCATCTATACTGCCATTTAACTGGTACACATCAGTTAAAGAAAATAAAAAGGTTTGATCTATGAATTTAGATGATTGCTTTTCCTTGTCCACTGGGCCAACCAACACCATGTCTGCCCTTCTCCTCCCACTGCTCCTCTTCGTCCTTCTCGCCACTGTCCCTCACATAAACATCTCTTCAGGTTCCTTTTGGACTTGGCAATTCTCTCAAAGGGGCTAGCTAGGGGGGTGTGCCCCCTTTGAGAGTAGTCTTAGCATTCTGCTTTAAAATACACAAAATCCATGCTTATGTAGCATAAGAAGTTTACTTTAGCAGGCTGGAGACTATAGAAAAAATGTCTGGGTGCTACATTGGAAGGTGACTGCAATTATTTCAACTTGTGTATTTATTAAATATTTCCAGTGGCGCACAACCCATCCTCCTGGTTTGTTTGGATTATTGACTCTACAGTATTTTCTCTGAACACTCACTAGGTTTAAATATGACAAAGAAAGCTTTTCTGCAGTTTCTATCTGCTGTGCCTCTTCCCTCCACACCGATTAGACATTTTTCTGTGCTTGTTTCCAGAATAAAGGAGCTCCTCTGAAACGGCCACAGTGTTTGAATTTATGGATCTACTCTTTTATATTACTTGCTGCCAGTGATGTCTCATGCTTGATCAAAGGTGACAGCCGCATTCTTCAAAGGGACGATTGTGCTCAAGACATTCAATAGGTGTTAAGTGAGCAGTAGTTATCTGTGGTACTGCTGGTGGCCAAGACGTACCAAAACGGTAGAGGTGCTGTTACTGCTGCTCATCTTGCCTGCCACAGCAGTTGGCAAGCACTGCCAGTCAGCAGGGAATGGCTAGGGTGAAGGAGACCCAATCAGGCATACTGTAATTTACATCTGATTGATGAATGCATGAAGAGTGTGGAAACACCAATTAGAAATAAAATTGTGGCCGCTAAGGATTTTGGATATGCTCTCACCCTCTGAGTATACCTGAGTATAACCCAGAAAACTTGGAAGGTCTGACACATAAAAGAAATTCAAAAGGCAAACCCTGTGTGCATCCACAGCTTAATTTCGATTGCAATGTTTGTAATACTTTGCAAAATGAATTACAGAATGTTTATTTTGCAAAATTTTTACTCAAGTTTGAAATGAAAATTTAATTTTCAAGTAAGGGTAGAATTATAAATAATGTATATTCTCATTCTAAGCATGGTTCCTGATTATAATAATTATCTAAAACTAACTTTTTATACGCTTTTGAAAATTTTTATTCAACTATAATAAAATCTTGAAGTAAATTTAGTGTTTCTTTTTTAAAATGCAGCTTTTAAATACATCAAAATAATTTTTCAGATTTTCCATGCTGAGTGAAACAGCCTTACTTTAACAATTTGTCCTTAAGCCAGCATTGCCAGTGCTATGCTTTTGATCTGTATGACCTGCTTTCTGAGTCTGAATCCTTCCTCTCTTTCTGTTTTTGTGTGTGTGTTCCCAGTAGACTGATCGATATCATTTATCTCAGTATAGAAGAATTGGAGTTGATATTGATTATGCTGTGTTAGATTTTGAAATTCCTTTGTAAATGTGTAAAGCCTGTGAACATCTACCATTCATCTACCAACACCTTAAAAGAATCATCCTTCCTCTGACCACATAATTGTTAAATTGTGCATGCAAAATGGCTAGAGGATATTCTGCCCCTTTTCCAGCAGGTTATCAGGGAAAACTTGCCAGAGAACATTGTGTTGTTTATATATGCTCCAGTTTAAGAACTCAAAGGTCAATAGTTGCCAAAAGCAGTTTCACTTAGTAACTTACTACTTTTCCCAAGCTCTGCAACCTGCCTCACCAGTGATCCTTATCATTTATTAGTGAAAGTGTACGTATCCAGCTCCTAGATCTCTACCCATAGGCAAGTAATCTTGGTTTACTGAAATAATCTGTCCACTTTCTAGTATAATTAATCATGATGATTAATTACCTGAATAAGCAAATATTACCTGTAAATACAATGAGCTTATATTGTAATGGTTTTTTTTCTAACACTTCTTACTGACTGAATCTGCAGTGCAACTTGATTGACTGGAAGTTTTCCCTGGGTTGGATTTAGCTGGTTTTTTTTCTTCCATAAAATAGCTAAGAACTTTATTATTTTTGTTTTGTTTTGTTTCTTTACTTGCTTTTTAAATGAAAAAAAAATAATTATACTAATTTTTCTAGATCCTGAGATAGAGTGTTATCAAATACCAAATATTTAAATTGCATCTGCTTTCAACAGCTTGATTTTTTCTGCAAATAACTTATGACACCTTATTGATTTAGAGGAGTTGTTTCTGTTGCATGCTGATGAAATTGAAATGAAAATTAGGGTTATCTTTTCTTTTTTTTTTTGTCAGGGGAGATTTTTCTTTTATTTACAAGTTTTCCAAACAGTTGATTTAAAAGGAATAAAAAATAGATATTATTTTTCATTTTAACAGTCATTTTAAATGACAGTTCCAGGCATGAAGTTCTGTTAAAGTTGATAGATTTTTGTTTAACTAAAAGGTATTCCAAAGTGCTGATAATAGTCCTGTCTTTGGCAAATACTGCTAATAATTCTGTTCATTTCAGAGGAGTGGTCCTTTTTTTCCTGAACACTTACCTTTGGTAGTTCTGATGTTTAGCTGAAGTTGTCTTTTATTCAAAACTGTCCAATAATTATTGCTCAAACTAACTCTGTGCTGAGAGTATCCAGATGAAAAAATGCAGAACAGAACTTTATTTTAAAATTTTGCAGCTTAAAAAGTAAAGGCATTCATGCTAAGTCACTTCATAAAAAATCCAAGTAAAATTACCATGGTGCTGAAATTTGCAGATCAATTGTGTACATAACTTAGGGATTTTGGAATACTGCTATCTTTTAAAATATGCATGTGTTAAACATACAAACAAAAAGGCACCAAAAACCCCCCAAAACCAACCCCGAACTGAAAAATACAGACGCCTTTACATTTCATCTAGAGTAGAGTGCTTATGGAGTAAATATATGATTGCTTTCAAATAGACTTGGACTTGTTTTCTTCTAATTGTGATGGCATCATTTAATCAAATAATATAGTTAATGAACATTAAAGCAGAAAAGAACAAAAGAAACCAAATGGACAATGATGGGAAAGCAGTAGCTGCAGTACAAGAAATTAATGTAAGAAAATAAAGCATTCAATTATCACGGAGCATCTGAAAGAAAAGAAATGAAAACAGATTGTCATCAGATCCTTTCTTGTCCCCAAAAGTTTGATACCATTTCTTTAGGGAATAGTTTGCAAATGATATATATAATATGTGTAACACAACCATAAACAGCCATATAATTTGCCTCACTTACAATCTGTTCCATGATCTTCGTTCATCCCAAAGAAGAAAGAAAAGGTGCAGATCTTGAAACAGGAGGATGGGGAAATAAATCAGGGCTGCAGTTAATAAAACTGGTTGGGGACGTTACAATTGTAAATGTTAGCCAGTTTTCCTTTACGCGTATTCAAGAATTTATGCTAACTCTGGCTTTTCAGTGTCTTTGTGGAATGTTTGTTAACCCATTTTAACATAGGTAATGTTAAATATAGCAAACAATGAAGATAATCAGTGGGAAATTATGTTATACATATTAAAATCTAGATTTTTGTTCAAATATAAAATATTGAAAGTAATCTCCTTGTGACATGGGCAGCAAAGTATTTATCTTCTGCTTTTTCTTGGGTATTGTTAGATCTGTTTGAGTGCCAATAAATGAGCAGGATTAAGGAGAAACCTGTAGCGGAGAAAATTACATACCTGAAGTATTAACTGGTATATTCAGTGATGTTTACACTTTCTTTCACCAAACACATGTTATTCTCAGGTCTGTAACTCATCTGCACTTAGACTTTCATGGCTGTCTTCTAAGCTAAAAGACAGTCTACTCTGCAGTGTCTGTGAGAGGGAGGGAATGCCTCCAGTAAGTTGCTTCCAAAGCATGGGAAAACAAAATGCCATCATTTTTGTTGCCCTTGTTCCACTCCATCCAATGCCCAGCTGTGCATGGCCACTTGCCACTGACCCCCTACCTTGTCCCATTTTCATTCCCCCTCTGAGGTAACACGTGACTGCACCGAGCAGCGTTGTGTTTGGGAAACGATCACACAACATTGTCCAGCAGAATCTGGGCAGAAATAGGAGCAGCTGGGTGCAGACCTGGAGCCTTCAGAGGTGGTCAGCCCAGACATGCTGCTCCTGACAAACCTTGTTCTGTCTGGTCCAGGCTGCAGGATCACTGGAGTAGAAATGCAGGATGTGAAGCTTAACTAGGAATGGCTAAGGAGATGTTTTCATTGCATCATAGAATCTATGCTATTTATGCTGTTTAAATCCTGTTTCTTACTGGGATAAAACTATACTTCTTCTCTCCTCTTGCTTTGCCCACACCCTCTCATCAAACAAAACAGTCAAGGCAATCAGAGGGTATTTTGTACTATAAAGGCTGATCCAGTGATACTGTTGTTTCTTCAGATCTGTTTAGTGAAAGAGTAAAATATTTATTGCGGACAATGACGTTCTGGGGCAAAAAATGAAAGTGGCAGCAGATAGCGGAAAATGGTCTTATCTATGTACTTGAATTAGTTCCATTTTAAAACATATCTGAAATAATCCCTTAAAATAAGTCCGGTGATTGACCCCTTGCCTGCATACAAAGTAAAAAACAGCACAGTAAAGTGATGGCATAAATGAGAAGAAAAACACATCCCTTGTTTAGATTTATACATTATACTTCCTATATGCATGCATAGTGGTGACTGGGATTAGTCTTAAAGGATTAATACATATGCAAGTTCTTAATTTTTACCCTTAAATCATTAGTTTTCTGTGAAATAGGAACAGAAAGAAAGCATGCACTATAGAGCTGATCGAGCAGACTGCTTACTTATTGTTTTCCATATGTATTTAAGCAGGATTTCCAGGTGTGTTCTTGAAAATAAACCTACTTCTGTCAGAGAAAATGGTAAAATTTGTACAACCTTTTAAAAACCAGTACTTGAATTTAAAATATTGGATTTGGTGCCATTTGAAGTAAAATTGTTGACCATACATCTGAATAAGAT
This sequence comes from Cnemophilus loriae, assembly GCA_013397755.1. Lineage (NCBI taxonomy): Eukaryota > Metazoa > Chordata > Aves > Passeriformes > Corvidae > Cnemophilus > Cnemophilus loriae. Next base: position 719,918 of record VZTF01008312.1, read on the forward strand.
TCAGAAATTAATTTCTGCTTGGCCTCATATTAGAAGGAGAAAATGCAAAGCATGCCTATGAGGTGACAGCTGATTGAGTGTATACATGAATGCTGTGATTTTTGTGTTCTGCTCCCCCCCATCAAAAAAAAAAATCAGATAAAACATGAGAATCTCTAACAGGCTAAAATGTAGCAAAAATAATGGCGCAGGCTTAAGGTATTTAACAATATTTTTTTAAGTAATGGAAAATGTTTTATTCCATTGTAATGTTGAACACAGCATTAGTTCTCTATGGAAAAACATGCAAAATTCATGAAAAGAAAAAATAATGTGGTTGTCTTAACATTGTTGTTTTGTGCATATGCCTTGCAATAAAAGTATTTAAATACAATCAGTTTCACAAATATAGTCACATATACCAGCTTCTCAGCTTGCATATTTTAAAGCAAACCATTACATACTTCTGCATATTAATCCTAGGGGGGAAAATGCCATTTTTGTATGTTTGCATTAATGTTGTCATAATCATCTATCTGATCTGTCTTAATTGTCTCTGGGTAGTGACCCAAAGAAGAATTGCCTTTTTGCAACATTTAAAGATTAATGTAAAAAGTCCTATCTTTTTTGGCCTGATGCACAATTAAAAACACCGTGGGAATAAAGGTCTTTGTCTATGACAGCTACCTTGTCTCTGCTTGGATTCTGATTTCTTTAATTTGTCTTTTGCCCTGTCTTCCATATCATGTTTCCAATTTGGTCTTATGCTCTGGCATCTCAAAATATTAATAAAATTTGCTTCCATAATACCTTTCTTCCTTCTTTGGAAATATTCCTGAAATAGGCACAGTTGGGGAGGTAAGAGATACCAAGGACTGGTAAATCCTGAATGATTTTCCTTGCTGTTACTCTTTCTTTTCTGTCCCTACCTGAATGACCTCTCAGTGTCTACTGTTGAAGTATTATTGTCGTTTATCACAGATTCATAGCAAGTAGGGCTGGAAGGGAGACAGAAAGAATGTTCAATCCCTCCTCCTACCCCGAGGCAGAACCAGCTGTATCTAAATCTTCCCTGACAGATGTTTGTCTATCCCATTTTTAAAAACCTCCAGTCTGGGGATTCCAAAAATTCCCTAGGCAATCTATCCATTTACTTCACTGTCCTCACAGTGAGAGAGCTTGTTTCTTCTTTTGTCTTTTCTAATGTCTAAACTCAATAAAAAGCTCCATATTGCAGTTTTCAGCATTATCCTCTCTTGCATCTTCAACAAACATGGACAGCAATCTGCATTCTTTCTCCTTGAAGCCACTTTTCTTATATTTGAAGATTAATAAATACCAGATTTTCTCTTTTCTTATGATTAAGAGACATCGAATTTGGTTTTCTACTCTTGTACATCTCCCATTTCCTTCCTTCCTTCCTTCCTTCCTTCCTTCCTGCCTTCCTTCCTGCCTTCCTGCCTTCCTTCCTGCCTTCCTTCCTGCCTTCCTGCCTTCCTGCCTTCCTGCCTTCCTGCCTTCCTCCCTTCTTTTTCTTGCAAGTAAGCAGGTTTTGCTAAGTCTTATGATTTGGATCCAATATATCCACTTGAGGCAATAATTGCACAGCACGAAAATGTGTTGAAACTTAATGTGGTCAGTGAACATCCTACAGTGAATGCCTATATCCTTTACACAGTCAATGGAAAGGCCAACTAGCTGGCTTCCTGAAGGAGATCCCGAGTTTGTTCTGCATTGGGTATCTAAATAGTACAATAGGTCTTTTGGAGGAGCAGTGAGCAGCGGTGACTGAAAGAGGAAGAAGGAATGAAAAACATAACAAGTTATGTGTAACAATTAAGAGAAGATACCTACTGGTAACTGATTGTGTAAACAGAGTACTCCACGCACAAAGTCCTGAGAAATCACTGTCTCCCCAGGAGTTATTGGTCCAACAAACAGATTGAAGAACAGAGCAGAGAAGATCTATCTGTGGAGATATCACTCTGCTAGAAAGATTCTGCTAGCTGCAGGAAAACACCTGAACTTTCATTTCAACCCCTTAGACAACTGCAGTGACTAGAGGGACGGCTAAATAAAGTGACACTATGTGTTTGCACAGGCACAAACATAGGAGTTCCTACCTTATTTGCAGATTAACATTTAACCCATGGTACTTCAGGGCAGATTTTTGTGGTGTTGTAGTTATAAAAGAAAAATAAATGCCCTTTATTTTTTTCTTTTTCCTTTTTAATGCAGCTCACATAAAAAATCCCCAATGGAATTCAATTTCTGAATAACCATTAATATGTTGCTCACATTTCAGACAATTCTACTTTGTTTTGGGCATATTAGACGGTGTTCTTTTGATATGTTTAATTTTTGCGATTGAAGCTTTCTGAACTCGCAGTGAGGTATTTGTAGAAAGTTAATTAGCCCATGCAAATTCACTAACATCTGTTTTCTACTTTAAAATAATTGAAATTGTCTTTTATGGTACAGTTAAAAAAATTAAATAATTAGTAAAATTTTCTGGTGTACAAATGACCCAGGCTGTGTTGGAGCCTTCAGACAGTTTGCTCAACTTTCTTAGGCTGCTGATTAGAAACAAAAAATCAACTTTGCTAAAATGAGTAGCTTATTAAAGACCTGATAGATACCTTGAAAGATAAAATAAAGTCAGACAGTATGCTCCCATGCCTTTCTGTAAAGCACAGTATCAGTCTTGGAGAAAATAAGTCTGAGGTAGCTGGTGTTATTACAGTTTAAGTATTGACCTTGCACAAATTAGGCCATAATCTTGGTATCAAACTGATATAGAAAGAGGTGGACATCTTGAAAATTGGGAGACAGCAACATTTTCAGAACTTAACCCAACACTACTTATTGGACTAATCAGAATTTTTTTGGGTGGAATTCATCCCACTTAACTGTAGACACCAAAATGAAAAATGTACAATGACTCCCTCTGCAAGCTAAGAAAAAAAAATAAGGAGACTTCAGAAGACCAAATTCCAGATGTTCTAAAAATCCCTAGGCCCGAGATCATATTAGCACTCTGCTAACTTCGTCATATAGCAGGGAAATCTGTGAAATCTGTCATAATCTTACAAGTTAGGGATTGGAATCCAGGAGATATTGCAGCTTTTTCCCATTACTTGCATTTGAGTCCATGTGCTTTTTCCATGTTAGAAAGTTTTCCCAGCAAAAAACAGACATCAAACTTAGGCATTTAGATATCTGCAGTAAAGGTAGCAAAATTTAGTATGGTTATGTTTTCTTTAGCAATATGTTTTCTTTTGTCTTTTAGAATGGCATCTCTTAGTAGACAAAATTTATAGCAAAACTGTACTTTTATGGGAAATTCCCATGAACCATTTCAATTTCAAAATTATCTCTTTCAAGGACATTGCTGTGATATAGGGTTATCTATACATTTTAATATATGTTTTAGAAGATATCTTGAGGAATTATAAGAATCTTCTCTCACAGTGTTTACTATATGAATATTTTGTTTAGAGGTGGTTACCAGTGATGAGAAAACATTCCTTAAAGTATATCAAGAAATATTTAGATGTGGAAATCCAGTGTGCTAGGGCAATAAACACTGCTGACCCCTGAAGAGTACTTTCAGAGGATGTGGTACCACAAAATGAATGACTGTGTTATATAATTGCAGCAACAAAGATTATAACCACAAACAGATGGAAAATGTTCCTGAGAATATCTCTTAGTGATTGTACTGGTCAATATTAAAAGTAAAAATGCCTTTCAATTTTTTATGATAATCATCGTGGATCAGTAAGTGGCAGGAAGGGTGGCTATGCTTGGATGCACCTCTCCGTGGAGTTTGCTGCTAGAGGCTGCCTATCTCACTGCCCCCGTCTCCTTTTGCTGAGAAGAGGAAGCTACAAGGCTGCATTTAAGCACTCACAGTAACTTATAATACCTGGCAATCAGTTGCAGCAGGGATCCACCCAGATCGCCAAGTTATGAATACAACATAACCCCTCTGCCAAGTATGTAGCACTTGAAGTCTGTTCAGCACCTAAGAATCCTTTAAAACCTGTCACCTGTTTGGCTCATTCCCTGATTGATAGCTGTAAGCACTCCATGCCTTAGAAACTTTAAAAAATAAACATCTGGAATTTCTTGACAGGTGATTTTTTTCCTTACTTGCAAAACACTTGGGAATCCTTCAGTATGTGAATAACTTTAAGTGGGAAAACAGATAAATAACAAGTTGTGTATTAAAATACTTCCTCAAGAAGTACATGAGGGTAATGACAGTCTTCTCAACATCAGTTCATAATACTCACTCATGGGTTAAACCCTAGAGACAGACAGAGGATGCAATGAGGTGCACCCTCCCCCGGCCTTTCTGCTGCCATTCAGTGACTTGACACTGGGCACCAGCTGCCTCAGTCAGCTTCCATACAGCCCAGCAGATCAGCAGGTATTAGCTGTGGGTGGCAAAGACCCCATTTAGGTCACCTTCAGCCAGTCGTCTGAAATTAAAAATACTGGTGGCCGTCGGTCTCATGGTGATGTTTCAGGGATACCACCAGGTCAGTCAGTCTTACCAAGGTTTTGACAAGAAACCATAGCCTCCATACTAAAACAAATTGATGAAATTTTAACTAAAATTTGAAGAAGGAGGTGAAAATGCATCATACAGAACAAGATTATTTGTATTCCTTGCATGTCATCTACATTTGTGGGCCTCCCATGTGAAAAAAACACATCCATGTAGGACCCAGATTGTGCTGCCATTTCCAGTTTTTGCTATGGTGGCTATTTGCTTGTACTTGACAAGTGAATCTCAGTTTTCAGCTCCTTTCTCTGGAAATAGCCAGGAACAAAAAGAGCATGGCCAAAGAGCATTTTGCTTTTGCTGACATTCTCATGAGTACTAAAATTACAGTGTATGGAGCTCTGAAACATATAGAGGAAAGAATGCTTCACTGCTTATTGATGGAATCTGAAAAATATGTTACCATCACTATTTGGCAAAGGAAAACAAACTCAAGCTTCTGATTGCCATGCACTGATTCTGATAATCCTGACCTTTGTTCATTCTTAAAATCTTATTATTTATTACCAAGAAACCTAAATAACATTAGATTTTGGTATCAACAGATTTTGCAGTTGAAGTTTCAGAAACACAAATCACAAAGATTTTGGCTGTGACTGCCAAAATAAAGAGTTTCTTCAGTCAAGGATCTAAGAAATCTTTTTCTTCAAAGAAGAAATCTGGCACCTCTTTTTTTTCACCTTTTACGGAAGAATTGACAGCAACTTCCAAATGGCACACTGAATTTCAGTACTTTTAAGAGTCATGAAGTTAAACTAATTGTAACTTACTTATCCCAATCTTTAACCATTGTCACCACCTAAAATTTAAATGGAGAAGTTGCTAAGATATTGACAGATTATGTAAGTGATTTAGGAATGGGACTTTTCTTGAATTTGCATTGACTTGTGTCTCTGAATTATTGTTTTACTCTTAAAAATCTTCCAACCCTCTGGTCTGTTTGCTTTCTAATGCTCTTAATCCTAAAAAAGCCTCCATATTTTAAATCCCAATAGTACTAGTCAAGCAGTTTACAGAAGCAACTACAATATGCCTGTTTTACCATTGAAGCTAATAGCATTCTTTATTAAAGCAAATGATTGTGCACTAATTTCTCAGTGCAAGAAAAAGTGATGAAAACAAAATTGTCCTGAAACAGCATGGTATCTTAAAACAGTATGTAATATGCTTAAATGTTTGTAAATTATGACTTTATTCACTTTGGAAGACAATCTATCTTCATCAGTGAGGATGCAAAATGTAAAATTGAGACTGTAATAGCTACTTACCCACCCTTTCACTCCTACACACACTACTTAGAAACACTAGAAGCTAAAATTTCTGCCTCTGCTGCGAAATAGAGAAGTACTTCTTCTTATTTCAGATACCTGAAAAGGTGATTTATCAAACTCCTTCTTCTTCGTGTGATACTATAAAATCAGATAGCATATTGAACTGATTGCTGTAATTCTTCAAAGTTTGTTTTCCTGAGCGTAGCAGATGCATATCATGAGCTGTTTTAATATCAAAAGGTGTTGCTTATGGATATGTTATTACATTCCTATACTTGTGTTTCTTTCTTAATGACAAAATATGCATTTTCATATCATTTTTTTGCTGATAAAATACTTTAAGGTAAAGGACCTAATTGTTTTAAAAGCATTTATCAACAGATATCATTAGCAAAATATTTTAATCACTATAGTTTGTGTAGACTAAATGTAAGCATTTATTAATACAACCTAAGTACTCATTATAAATTTGCACAGAAAATGATAAAATATTATGTATGAAATGAATCATTAGCATGGACCATTAAGTCCTCTATTTTCCTTTAATTGAATTTGTCAGTAGTACCCTCTTTAACTGAAAACCAGTCATAACCACAAAATTAAATAATAATTAAAGAAACAACTATTCAAAGAGTTGCTTGGTAGCTAAGGTGCCATTTAACCAAAACAGCAATTTAATGTAAATTGCAGCCCATGTAGACGTAGTTCTGAAAATTATACATCCTGTGGTTCGTATACGTTTGAATTAGCAAAACATTTTCACACAGTCTAGATGTTCTTATAGTGGTTCTGTAAGCATAAAGGAAGACTGAATAAATTGGTGAAAATAGGTATAAATAGACCTATGGCAATTAAAGCTAATTAAGACTTTACAGAAATAAATTGCTGGCTGTTCCGTAAATTTTTAGCAGATTAGAAAATGCACCAACTTACAGTATGGGCATTCTATCTCTGTACACAGTCATTCAGTAAAGATGCACTGGATGTGGAACCAAAAATAATGCTTTGCCCACTGGTGCTGTCTTCTAACTTTACCCAATTATTAAAAGATAGGTGGAACCTTCTATTTACAGAAACTTTGTTGCACTGCCCTTTTCACACACAAAACCAAAACCAAAACCAAACAACTAACCAGCCCCACAAAAAAAAACCAACCAAACAAACAAAAAAACCCCAACCAACCAAAAAACCCCATAAAAATTAAAAACAGGAAGAAATCCAAAAAACACCACTAGCACGTTTGAGAGGAAAGTGGATCTTGCTCTCTCTGAATAAGCAAAGATGCAGCTTGAAAGAGGTCCAAGAGCCTCCATTGCATATATGGAGATTTGCCGTTGCTACTTCAGAACAAAGATTGGGACTATACTTTCTTACTGATAGTGATTGTCTCACATCAATACCTCTAGGACAGTGGTTTTTTCAGTCAGAAATTCTGTTTTGCACAGCCAGCAGGGGGAGGCAAGATTTAAGGAAATAAACTGGGAAAACTTCATGCAAGCAAGTCCTTTTAGAAAGGGGAGGGCAGCTGAAAGCTTTGAACAAAAGAGAGAGGTGAGTAATACAAGACAGGAGGCTTAAGCTGGTATTTTGATTGCTATTTTCATGTCTATCAAACCATAACATGCAGTTGCCACATGTGTGAAATTTGAAAGAGCTTGCACCAGTTTTTCCATTTTCCCAATGCAACCCATTTTTCTTACTATGGATATATAGCTGTAGTAAAAAATATTTTATTTCCGTTTTCTAGTAATGCAAGCTAATATGAAAGAACAGAGCTGTAAGTAAACGATGTTACAAGTTTCAAAGACAATGTCTCTTGTTTAAATATTTCACATAATTGACTACTTGTGTTCAAGAACCAATGAAAGAGATGCACAGCTGGACTGAATGCCCTAAAATTATTTTCAGAAATACATATCTCATTGTATTGTTCAATTCGTACTTATACAGCTTTCATTCTTCTGAACAATTTACAAAACAACTTGCATATCTGTTATGGTTAAGTTTTGATTCTGCTAAGAGCATTTCAAGATATTTTCAGGGAAAGGACCTAACGTCTTGATGTATATTCATGTCTTCTCCATGATTGTTATAATTTAGGGGCACAAGCCACGTGATGAGGACTAATAGTCAATGTGTGAGCCTGTTGCTGCACAGGATCTATTTTGCAGAGCAGGAAAGGGTGCAGACACGCTGTGAACAAAAGGGCTGATCAGCTGTGTGACTATGTTCTGCACCAGCCAGGGTGTAAGGTACAACCAAACCCTAAGATCTTCCTTGGTAAACGTGCACATGCAAAGCTACCTGCTGAATAACTGGCCCATGAATTCCATCACGACTTCTTACAGGTTGCTGGGTAAACAGCAACGTATACTGTGTGGGACCACAGATTAACATCTTGCTGGTTACCTGTGTGGGTCTTCAATGAGACTTTTCAACTCACTGCTCCTTCTTTACTCCTCCCTAGAGCCCACCTGTTATCTGTCTCATAGATCTACTTGCCTCCACACAGTCTAGACTACTCTTTACGAATATGATTATGGTGTTTCTGCACGTCTGTTTAAAACCCTATTTTATATGTATAAACCCTTAAGAGCATGTAGACATAAAAAAGAGGTAGATGCTACCGTTTTCAACTGTAGACCAACATGGCAAGAGGGCAGCAGCCTGCTGCCCTAAGTGCCTTGAGGTACAGGATACCATTTGTACAACAGACCCTAGGTATGGTATGGTATGGTATGGTTTGCTATTGTTATTACCTTAATCATAACTTTCTAGGCTCTCATGATACCCAGTCCCAAAGAAGCATGCAGATATAACAGTTACTTGTAATTACAGCTTTGACGAGTTATTTGAATCAATGTATTCCAGAGCACAGGAAAAGTTCCAGCCTCATGGCTTTGATACTGACAGATCTGGTGCAAAGTGGGTGTTTGGACACAATGCCAAGCATAATTGGTGCCAGCAGTGGAGATTACATGTGCTGGCTCTATGGAAGCTTTTAGACTTATACAATTGTTGGAAACAGGGCCATGCATGGTAGCACACACGATGCCAGAGCACGGCCTTCATGTGAAGGTGATATTATTAATTTGGTCTCAGCCTTCAGAATGATTTTAGGAAATAAGGAGTACAGACCTTATTGCTTTGGTTCTGCACTTCTGTCAAGTTCTTCACTCAAATCAGAGGGTAGATACTGGCACCATCCTCCAGATTCAGCTGCTCTTCTCCACCAGGTTTCAAATATAGCATCTAGAAATTTTTATTTTACCTCCTCCAGTAAGGCCATCTGTTCCCATAGCTTTCCCTCAAAACACCTGGCGTTATCTTTTTTAGAATTTCTGGACTTCTATGAGATTTTTTTTTATCATGTTTAGGGGAAAATAAAGATTTGAAAATACACTTTTAAATAAAGCAGCACACATATCTCTTTTGTTGCTGTTCTCATTTGTCATGCAGGAAAGTCACAGGCCATTCTGGCTGAATTCAGAAGTCCATTTCACCTACAGTCCTGCCAGGATAAGATGTCTATTGAAGATACTTTACAAGGTGAAAAGGAAATGTGTGTGAAAACTGAGTGACAACAATACTTCAAAGCTCAAACACAGGATTATTTTATTGAAATTCTTACAGGAAATAGTTGGTTTAATTCCCTTTCTCCATAGCAAGAAATTTTAGCACATTGCAACAGTTTTGCATAAAACTCATTGTTTTAACAAAATTATATTACTACTTAGATAACTGAAGGTCCAGATTTAAAACCACAAATTCACAACCTGGAAGTACCCCACAAACTCTTTTTGATTTTGCAGTTGCATGACTAAGATATGAAGGTTTGATGCATCTAAGAAGGGATTTGTGGTCTGGAGAACTCAGTGAAATTCCTTGGCCTGTCTTATGCGGAATGTCAGACTAGACTCTGGTGATCACTTAGAATAGAATAATTTAAAACAGATTCAGTTCCAGCAGTTTCTAAAAGGTCTGGTAAGACTTAGTGAATTAGCATTTGGAAAGTTAGTTCATACTCATGCTTCAAGTAGTTACAGCTTCTGCTCAGCACACTTTTTTTTTTTTTTGTGAATAGCCAGGTATGAGTACAGTTTCTTGACCAGCAAAAGGTTCTGCATCTAAGACACCTGAACTGCACCGGCTCCTCTGCCATCTGTAAAATTTGAAGCAGGAAGATTTCTTGGCTGACAAGCTGAAAATTTTGGATCCAGTGGCTGTCCCATCATACGCACCATTTTCACATTACACTGCAAGTGAACCTGCCTAAAGTAAAGACTTATTTCAGGGATAACATTTGGGACCAGTGACAAATGCCTGGCTGATCCAGTTGTATAACTTATGCTAAGCTACAGCGACAACCCAGACAACCCTTAAGAAGTTGTTTAAAGCTTGTGTTACAGCACTTCTAAAGAGGGAAGGATGCTCCAGAGCCAAACTCCATCAAGCCAATGTCTTTAATATATGATTTTAAAGATAAAGCACTGAAGTAATTTATAAATTGTCTGTCACCAGTGGCTGAACAACACCTTCTTTCCAAGCAAGCTTGAGTTACACTTGAGAAAGTATGTCCTGGCTGAGCACTGAACATCATTCAACCTGCTGAAGTTGGGTTTGAAAGCGATATGGGCACAGATGCAGTGTTCAAAGGCCAATCAGCTGTGTCTGACACCATATACCACCATATGCTTTTAGACAAAATAAAGTACATGAGAGAAGATCAATGCATATTATGACTGATACAATTTCTATCTAAAAAAGGACAAATTTCCCCATAATCAGCAAAGATTTCTATGCTTAATTCTGTAAGAAGAGATAACAGTGGTGGCTACAGCATGATCTACTGCATGGGAATGCTGTATTACCCAGTATCTGTGTGAACAACCAAAAGTCCATTCTCGTAGCAGAAGTGTTATTTCTGCTAGTAATATTTGTAATTCTGTCTAGGTTAAGGGCTTCACATGAGTACAAACCAAATTTACGTCCACGTTCCTCAGATTTTCATATTATACTACCAAAACCCAATTACAAACCCAACCAAACCAATCTGATTAAACAGCAAGTCTCATTTCTTTCTTTCTTTTTTTTTTTTTTTTGTCTGAAATCACAAGTCCAGTAAGTTTAGTGTAATTTGGAACAGGCTATTGTTTGTCCACTGTTTTAATCCTGTTTATTTTGGGCATATGTAGAAAAGAAAAAATATAAGTTCCATGCACAGAATCGTATACTGAAGAAGCTCACAAATTCTAAATGGACATTAAGCCAAGAACATTATGAATGACTACTTGCACTGTCCAAGGGCTTATTACAAAGACAGGAAAGGGTCGTTCATGCAGAGAAGTTAGACAGTGTTAAGAGAATGTTGCCTCTGTATTATTTAATGCCTTTGACTGGATGAATGGAACAAACTGCCTGGGTGTTTGGGGATCACCACAGTGAAAACCAAAAGCACAGTTGTGAATAAAGTGGAATCCTTCCAACAGATTGGAGACTGAGGTATCGACTGCTGGGGCACGTTGCAGCTGTTGGCCAGCTGCTGTAAGATTTCCAACTACAATGGAGCCATTTAATAAATCATCAAGGGTTCTGCATCCCATTCAGCTTCTTTAGTGAAAAAAGGGAAAATGATCACTGACTTTTTCAAATACCTACTTGAGAGTTCACGAATAGACTGACCAGTCTGGACATATTTGACTTATGTTCAAAAACTGTTGATGGCACAGAAGATTTGTATGAATATTATACATAGACATTGGGGTGAATCCTGACACAGTGATCCTCCTCTTAGTCGTACTACCTTTAAGTTTTCAACCCAGGTCACAGACTACTTCCAGTTCAATCTCTATTTTCCTTTAGCCAGTACTCTAACTACAGGTCTGACATTGCCATAAGGATTTGTTCTAAAAGCAAGAACTTGCCTGACTAGCATTTAAAAGGAATAATGTTAGCAAAATCATTATAAGAACTCCAAACATATTTTGCAGAAGAAAATAGTTCCTGTATTACGTATTAAAAGAAAATCCGGGCAAATTCAGAACAAGGTGAAAAAAAATGGAGTCAGTAGGAGAATTCAATGGAATGATATAATTTCAATTATTATTACACTTCAGTGGGAACACAAGTGAACTAGAGAAGAGAGGAATAATTTTGCATCTCTCTTGAGACTGGATATTTCCTGGTTTCCACAGCACTGGAGTGGGAGAGATCTTTGTGCTCCCTTGAGGAGGAGCAAGGTTGAAATCTTCCTCAGAGGGTAAAAGAAGTTACAGTGGAAACACCTAATCCCAATTCAATATACTAACAGTATACTATTTGTTATTCTGAGAAAAAACATATTTGTCATAATGATGCAATAAAAGAAAAAAAATATGTAAGACAGCCTCCAGGCTCTTTGTGGGTAATTAGTAATGTGAGTAAATGCAAACCTCTTTTAATATAATTCCTGAATGTGTGCTCAACTTGGATCTTTATTTTAAAAGTTCATAACACATGACATGATATGTCATGCAGTCACTTTGTAAATGTCAAGCTCTTAATGGAAAATAAGTCTTTCATTGCTTGTTCAACTTACGTTGTACATCCAGCAGCATTCAGGACTAGATTAGTCCTGCCTACTTGCAGGTTCATCACAGCAATATCTAAATGAAGAGCACTGTTGCTCGAAATTTTTTGGTTTTCGGTTTGTTTGTTTTTTTCCCAAAAGCCGTGGAGAGGCTAAAAGACTGTTAACAATCAAGGAGCCTGACTAAGGGCTGAATCACCTTCAGAAGAATCTCCTTTCCTTACTTTTCTCTATTTTTCATTTGTAACAAGAGCTAAGGGCTGTTTCTAACTTAATCCCATGGATAGATGGATGAATATGGGATAGTCTGCATAGTTGTGCTTATTATTTTGTCTGTCGTTTCTACTTCCTCTTGGATAGAGAAGGATTTTCTGTTTGAGCTCATGAGGATGCTTCTTCCTAGAACTTTCTAGGATTTTAGAATTAGGAAATTAGGAAATATCTCCTTCTTTCAGAAATTTTTGAGGAAAGGATGTCAAATAGGGGGTCATTCATTGATTTCATCTGATATCTGAAAACAAATTTAAAGTGTTAGCATTCTGGGCATTAGAAAGATGGAATGTAAATTTTTTGTTGGCTAAGTTCCCTAAGATTCTTAGGAGTCAGAATAGCTGAGCAGAGGCAGAGCGAAACAGCTACTGAACAGTCTGGCAAGCAGATGTGGATAGAGAGCAAAACATAACAGGGTGATGTTTGCTAGTGGCATAGTTATTATGTGTAATACCCTACTCAGAGTAAAGCATTCTTGCTCAGGGAAACCATGATTCATACATGGTTGTGAATGAGTTTCTAATAATGCTCTAAAATTCTCTGGAGTTTGTAAAGGAATTCTGGCATTGTTCATTAATAAAAACCAACACATTCCCTCCACTCCCTGCCCGGTACAAACAAAAACTGATTCCACCATTATTAATAGAATCCATAAGGAAATTACTTATTTGGGGTGTGTAGTAGAACTAGTAACACAATAAAGCATGAGCAAATATAGATGAGATAGGAGACTAATTTTAACAAAATAATGAATTGCATTCCCCAAAAGAAAAAAAAAAAGAAGGTGACCAACATAGAAAGATGTTTATTAGAGCTGGTGAAAACCATCAGGTCTTCTCTGCTTTGCATGATTTATTCATTTGGCTTCTGCATGATGTGTGCATTTAATTTTAGACCAAACACTTTAAAATGCAAGCAATTGGAAGGAAATTTAATGTAGAAACATCAAATCTTCATGGTTTTCAAAGAAACCTGCTCCAACAGGTCCATTTCTTCCTCGTGCTGAGGACCCCAGAGCTTGACACAGTACTTCAGGTGGGGTCTCACGAAAGCAGAGTAGAGGTAGAGAATCACCTCCCTTGCCCTTCCAGTCACACTTTAGATGCAGCCCAAGATACAGTTGGCTTTCCTAGTTGTAAGTCCACATTGCTGGCTCCAGAAGTGATCTCTGTAGCCTCTCTGCTACGAAAACCTGATCATGTGAACCCAATATAGCAGACTAGCAAAGATTTCCACAAGAACCTTCCTTGTCCAGAGTTTTGTAAAAGGTGATTATCTGTTTCTGTAAGTGGCTATAGGGATTGCTGTATCCTCCATTAGCATCCTAGTATTTCTTCAGTGTGATGGTTTTTACTGTGTTATTACTTAAGAGCCATAAGACTGTACTTGGTTTGTCATAACTCAAAGCATTTGCATACTTCATTTCCTAGTAGAATGTTGTTTTCAAAATCCATGTCTGAACATAGGGTGACATCCCTTAAAAAATAATTTTAAAAACCACTAGTGGTTGCATATTGCTATTGCGAATTTGTCTCCAACAAGGTCTGCTTGGTGGTGCTTTCCTTGTCACCATGACAAAACATTTCCTAACAGCCTGGGCAACAGTGGTGGCTAATCATTGGCTACGCTTTCACAGGATATTTCAGTCATATGAAATGAGTGTGCATTGGCATGGTGCTTCCACACGTCCCAGACCTGTATCTTCATCTTGAAGACACTCTGTTTTGGTGCTGGAAAACTGGAATCTGTCATCAGAGTGAAATAAGAAAGAGCACACATGTAACTCTTCATAATTGTTCAGAGGTTTGAAGTGATGTCTGAACCTCACATGTTGTCAAATCTTTTGGTCTAGCAACAGGCCAGTGGAAAGTGTAGATTGGCAGTAAAGCCAGTCAGAAGTTTTCCAGCAAAGCAAATGCTGATTTGTTTATCCTAAAAGGTTTTGTTTGAGGCCCAGTTGGAACTAACATATGTCAATAAGATAAATTAGGGCACAGCCTCACCTTTCCTTCAGTGACATTCTGTGTAATTTCCCGCTGATTTCAGATTAATTTGGTGCCTAACAATTTGCAGTGATGTTTGAGCTTCCTCTACAATGAAAATTACTGATATGTAGAAAACTATGCTAACTTGCCAAAACTCCTTAGAGTTTCATTCATTTATCCTGCAGAAACAAAAGAGATTTACTGGGGTCTCTTTCTCTGCATAATGCTTGGGGCAGGAATACTACTGACAAAAAAGTTGAAAATTATGTTAGAGTTTACTTGCGTGTCTATTATGTTCCAAGGGATATGTATGTGTGCAACTGCATTAGAACTTCTCAAAATGGTGTGAGATATTTAAAAAGAAGATGGTTATTGTCTCATCAGCTAATAATTAGGCAGTATGAACTGGTTCTGGCCAATTAGCCTGGAAGTGTTTTCATTTTCTAAGCCAATAGAACCTATCTATAGCATTCCATAGTAAAACAAATTAATTAATTTAATTAACAAAACATAAATTCTAACATGAAACATGATTTTGAGTGGGTAAGTACCCATGCCAAATGGTATCTTATAACAATAAAATCTTATTCAACTGGCTGGACAGATTATTCATATGGCTTCACGCTTTCCTGCTTGCTGGCAAGCAACAGGCATGCTTGGTTACTTTGAAACTTCTGCTGTGTGGAGAGATTGCCATTCAATTATAGACAAACTCTGGTGTCGGGCCTGTCTGTAGCATTTTTAAGCTTTTCATGTAAGACGAAAGTAAATGCTTTATATTTGTCTGTCTTTGAAGAGAAAGCGCCAGAAAGGTGATGATGCTCCCGCTGTTAAAATCTAATGCAACTTCATAGGCTCTTCTTTACATGTACTTGGTCCTGGGGGCTTACAGGCATGAACATGAATGAATTTTCTCAACCCTTGACTCATGGGGTAAATCTATCCAGAGACATTAGACCACTAAAATGAATCTACAGGAGCAAAAGGTCTACCAGGTCACTGCAGCAGTTCAAAGCATGCTGGTGCCAGTCCCAGAGCACTTACACCAAAGCCAGAAATTACGCAGATATAATAATCTTATTGTTTTCACTTGCAAATTCTCAGTGATTTAAATTCATTATCGAACCAACCCTCTTGTAAAGCTTTTTCTTCTGATCTTGTCCCAGGTGCCTGATTGCAGTCATCAAACATACCATACTAAGTATTTATATAAATATATCATAAAATAATCAAATATGATGAGCTATTCCCTTTGTTCCTTTATGTTGATACACTTTTCACAAAATATTTAATATGCTTCTGAAAATGATGATGCCAGTGATAAAGCTAGTTTGCAGTTTCATAGATAATTTATGGAAGTTATAAAAAATGAACCAAATTGTCATAACAACATGACAATGTGAACATTCATGTTTACATAGTGTCCACATACTGTACAAATACTGAATATTAATATGAAATGAGAATTTATAAAATTTGCAATAAACATAATGTAGAAAAAATAACAACTTGATACAATCTCTGCTTATATTGCAACCTATAAAGAGATCTTACTTTATGAATGGCTTTGACATTTCCTTTAATGTGTATTGTTTTACACCCTTAACCACAAATCCTGGTATATTTTAAATGTAAATTAGATCATATCTATCCTGTTTCTCCTTTCAGATAAACAGTCACTCTAACTCAAAAGAAGGGAAGAGAGTCCATAGACAGCATTTTTAATGTACTTGGCACAAATTCATCTCATGGGGTGCAAACAGCAAAATATGTCTGGATCGGATTCTGCTACTTCTGTTCTCATAAGGTAGCTATTTGTTTGTTCAGTGATTCTGTTGGCTTGTAGTAAAGTTATGCATAGTCTTTTGCCTAAATATAGGCATTTGTTGTTGTTTTGAGATACTCTAAGACATTCTCCTGGGGCGGGCAGATGGTGCACAGGATTTGTGTGAGACCCACACCTTCATGACGCTCTTCTGGAACAGCAGTTATGGCCAGGCAGGACACGATGTCAGATGACATGTGATACTTTTAGGCAACCAGACCAATCTGTATCTATACCCAGTAACATAACTCTTCTGAGGACAGCCTTTGCACATGATCACTGCCTTATGGTCATGGCAAAGGATGAGGTATCTGTTTGCTAATTGTTTGTTCTGGTGGCATCTTCTCTGTTGTTCACTGATATCTGAAGAAACTGAATGAATCATGAGACCTGTGCCTTTGTACTATGCGAATACCCTGAGAGTATTGCAGTTATAATTATAATACTTGAACTGTGTTTATTTCAGTAATCTATTAATTACTCTAGTAGCAACTGGGAATGAGTCCTGAGGTTTCAATTTTCCTAGTGGCTCTAAATTCAGCTTCTTCTAATACTTTTCACCGAGGACTATCATTAGGCCTGCTGAACTGTGGGTTTAGGTAGCAAATCAGAAGCAGCACACACCACTGGTTGCCTGTACGCATCAGTAAATTTGAAGCTTTGGGTCAAAATGTGAACAGTGTCTATCTAGTATTAGGTAACACCTCACAGTTCCTCCTCAGAGGTTGCTGAGAAGCTAAATGTAGTGTTCCTTCATGGCAGAATTGCTTTTGGGTATCCCAGTCTCTCTCTCTTTCTACTCACTGGCTGCGTAGGGACCCCAGAGAGTTGTAAACCTGAAGTTAGACACCCCAAAATGGTTTTTAAATTTAGATGAGATAAAAGGAGGCTTTAATGACTTGGTTTCCCGATTACATTGATGAATTAATGTTATATATATATTTTTCTGCTGTCTCATTAGGTGTTTAAAAGTAAAGTTGGGAAGTCCTGATTAACATGTTAGGCATCTTTATCATTGATACTCAGAATTTGAATGTCACAATTTTTGAAATACAAATATTTCAGCTGGATATTGTAGCCCGCATCTTCTAAGATGCATAGTGCACATGCTTTTTCATCACTTGGTAAATCATTCAGGTATTACCATATCAGCTGAGCTGAGGCTATCATAATCATAAGAGCTTTGTGTAATATGAAAACTTGAAATATTATTTGAATACTGCTAACCTTCAAAAACATTGTAGAGGAATAAATGACTGAAATCAGTTATATAGCAAAAGGTCCCCTGCTCCTTCATTCTGTACTAGCAAATAAGACACTACTGAAATTTGATGCCCCTTTCAGCCTCCTTCACTGCACAGTACCCAGTATGCTTATTTCCAAAGATAAATACTATTCAACTGGCTCAAAGGAAGAAAATGTAATTTTTACTTTTGATAATTAATTTCAATGCCTGAATTTTATCTTGCTTTTAGCCTAAGTGGTGTTGCTGTTCACAGTTTACTCTTGCTTTTACCATTCATTGTAAAATTGTATTAGTTATTTCTATCTATTTTTTAAAAATATTGTGGGTGCCATGCACTATTCATGTCTATTTTAAAAAGCCTGGGCAAAAATGCACACAATTAGACTTGCTTTTAATTTAAAGAGTCTTGCTAAAGGCTGAAAACCTTTCAGGTACAAATCAAAATAACTGCAGTAGTCTTTGGCGTATTTCTGTCTTGGCAAGTATGAACAAATCCATGATAATCAATTCAAAAGGTATTAGAGCCATTATTGGTTGTAATTATCATGACACCTGGGTCCAGACTTGTGAAATCATTATTAAAGGCATCACCAGTGTGCAAAGGTTTTGTTAATCATTGATTTTTTATCAGTAAGTGCTTAACGGATTTTGTGACTCTTAATATTAAGCTGAGTGTCTGTTTCACTTACAGAAGCATCAAAAAAGAAAAATAAATAAAACACACACACATTATCATAGAAGTGAATCAGAAGTAAAGAATTAAGGTGAAGATACCACCATCCTTGAAAACTTTCTGGTTTCAAAATCAGAGCTGACTTGCTTGAAAAATGTCAGTGTTATATATTGAAATAGCTTGCTGCCAAATAAAATATATGTTACAGGATTTATAGCGAGAGATTAAGGACGAGGCCTTGGAGTCTCCTTTTTCTTAATGCTATATGTGTGCTTGACTCTTTCCAGTTATTTTTTTGCAGCTGTGATTCTGAATATTTGAAACTGAGTGTGTACTACTCACTACTCCTTCTTGTTGCCCCCACCATGCGGTTAGGGGCAGACAGTGGCAATGGGAGTTTAGAGTCATTTGCCACATTCTTTGTAGCACCATAAGGCTTTTCTCTGGACACCTCTTACAGAGTTTTTGCTCCAGGGTGCTCTGTCTTTCTGCACTGAGTGATTAGAAAAATTGTCTACTAAGCATTCAATGCTAACAAGTATGAAAATCCCCTTCTTTTCCCCTTCTGCCTTCTTCATATGGTATTTTGTTCAGTATGCTACTGCACATGCTGTTTTTGGCCTAAAACTGATGTGTCCATTGATCTTCGGTAGTGATGAATAGAACAATGATGAATGGGCATCCTACAGAGATTAAAATTTTTACGCCTGTGGAAGATCAAACCTACCTACGTCAGGGAACTGAGGTCTTTTAGCACCTGTCTTCTACTCAGTCTTGACATGTAGTGCTACCCGCCTTGAGTAGTGGGTCAGTCATGGGTCAGTCTTTTACTAGCTAACACTTCTTCCACCCTTTTGATCATTTTGACCTATTATAGGTCTAGTTAAAACTGGTTTCCTGCAATTCCTGCAGCAGACACCAAAACGTGCATTTCATATCTTATGTGTCTAGAAGTCCTGAAGCCAAATAAGTTGATGTGCAGGTCCCTATAGTCACAGTCACATATCATGCATTCTGGTAGATGGCCAAGAGATGTAGCTTTATGAGGATGCTGGGTCACACTCCATATCATTCAGTGTGCATAAAAGATGCAAAATGTCATTGATCAGGTCTTCATTTGGCCACATCTTCAAAAAGGAAGATACAAAGCATATATCTGAGGCTCAGCAGTTTCAATGTCACTGATTTAAGAGAGTGAATCTGAGAGTTAGGTAAAAAACCTTGTGAGTAAGGGATGATGGGAAGTAATGAGTTTCTGAAAACTCCTGGCTAGCCAGAAGAGAAAGTTGCATGGAACAGATTTTGCAGCAGTGACTGAAGTAATCCAGCCCTGAAGTAGAAGTAGTAGTAGCGACATTTCTGTCTTGTAGCTATTTTTACTTAAAGGTCTAAATAGAAATGGAAAATTAGAAAATAAAAAGCAAAAACTGACTCCAAAATGCCTAAATAAAGCACATCTTTGTTTTATGTGTTGTCAGAGGACAACATCTCTGAAACTGATGGTGATCTGAGTGTCATAGGAGAAAAATGATCCTGCATGTTTTAGCTGCTTCAGTAACAAAACACATTAATTGTCAAAATGGAGAATAGGAGAAAGGAAGTGTGAGTCAAAGTTGCATAAAATGTGTGAATCTAAATGACTGCACGTGTATATCAAACTGATTATACTGCGTAGCTCCTTTGGGAAGTGACGGAAGTCCTTGCACAAAGAGAATTCTTGGTTCTTCCAACCATCTGTGAAATAATATCCACTAGCGTTGGCTGATGAAATTTTGTAGAAGTTCAGCTGTGCTGTCTCTGTGTATGTATATACACAAGTAAACAATATATATCTGTGTATGTATATATACACATGCATGTATATTTATATTCATATACATCTATTCAAAAACGCCCCTCAAGAGGGGTACAGTGGTCTAGATCCATCTATTCTTCTGGATTGAGTTCCAGAAAGTATTTTCTCCACACCATCTACTCTGTTACATACAGAGACATCTGGTCTCCTGTGTGAAACCGCTCGAATTAATCACAAATCCAAGACAGGGTTAATGCAGTTTTTCTATAACCAGTGATATCTCTGGTAAGAGATGCCAAAGGCTGACACTAGGACTCTTCTTCATGGAGCAATCTTACTTTGTCCTCTCCAGATTGTGCTGAATTCAGCTGAGCTGCTGAGATGGAAAGTGTACGTCAAATTTCTTGTACTAAATTTTTTTTAGCATGCCTTTCTCTATTTATTCCACATTTATGTGAGCATTATACAAAAGAAAAAAAAATAATGGTGTTAGAAATAAAGCGTGGCTTACTGAAACTAATCAGAAGATAGGACTAAGGACAGAAAGAATTAAATGAGATTATATCTTTATCATATCTTCTTCATAAGCAATCTGAAAATCTAAATAGCTATTCATTTGCTATTATGTACCATGCAAAATGGCAGCAGTATCTACAGTGCACGGGTTGCTGGGAGTAAGTTCAGTAAAGAAGAGGGAGAAAATCCAGATGGGCTGTTAAACCTATTTGAGATTGTTTGTCTTGAAAAATAAAAGATGAAACGTTTCCTACTTTAAAAAAAAAAAAAAATTAAAAAAGAGAGAGTTTAGAAAAATGTCCCACTAAAATAACTAAGAATGGATTGACTCAGTAGATTGAAATAAACCCCATATATTTTAAAATATGGAAATGCATAAGATTTGTATTATACATGATCCAAATCAAAAGTATTTGAAAGAAAATTACAAGCATTAGAAAAATAATTCAATGGGATACTCAAATTATTTGACTTATCCAGATGTCTAAATTGATATGACATTATTTAGAAGTAGCAGTATGCAAATGTCAGGCTGTGATAAAATACATACTTTCACCAAAAAGGAATTCATAGCAAGGAGAGGAATGCCCCTTTTTGTGCAGTATTTCTGTTAAAAACAGTGACAGAAATCCATCGATGCACATTTGCAATAGTAGTGGATTGCACCATGCAAGGGAAAAGGAACGCCCATGCCTGAGGAAGATAATTACACCAGACATTATGTTTGAGTACACCACATAGGCAAACAGTGAAGCCGTGGGAGTAATGCAGTTGGAGAACACCTACAAGGAGAGAGTTTTAGCAACAATGACACTGTTTGGTTACAAAACAGAATAAGGAAAAGGAAAATGATGAAGCAAGCTTAAATATCTTGGTTCTACAGTTTTGATAACTAATATGTTCCTGGATACAATTTCTGCAAGAAATAACACTAACATTTACAGCTGACACTGTGACTGAATGAGTGACATTCCAGAGCAAAAACTATAGGAAATGTCTGCCTTTTTGCTCACCAAAAATATTGTCCACATCCCTGAGAATGGCACGATGTGGACAGCATCTGTTATACTCAGTGCGTGAGTGAAATGTTAAACGCAAAGAAAATAAAAATCATCAAAGTTAATTCTGTTTGCAAACCAATATTGAGACTTGATATTAGAATTACAGGAAGGCATTGTACCTTGGAGAAAAATCAGAAAGGATCTTTTGGAACTAGTCATATAGTATCTATGAGATTGTTGCTGATTCAAGACTGCTCTGCCTATGCAAACCACTCTGTATGTGACAATGTCTTCAAAAGTCTGGAGAGAAAAAGAACACACTATGAAGTTCGCAATCTTCTAGCAAATCACCTAGTAAAATACAAAAGTCAAAACATGAATCAATCCTTGCAAAAATAAAACAAAATAAACTCCACAACCTTGGATTCCACAAAGAAAATTTATTTACTGTTCATGGTGAGTCTGGAGAAAAGTTCAGCAATTTAGCTATTTTCAATGCTCCTTTCTGAAGACGATGTTTTATCAGATAAAAAGGTACATGAAATACAAATTTTAAAATGCAGAAAATTCACACAAGTATTTTAACACACACAGTGTCAAAAAATTATGAGAAAGGGTAAATTGTGGTCAGGGATCTCAGAGATGTCAATGCAGACATAGTTAAGTTGTAGAATTTTTGCTATGAGATGTTACCAGTGTGAAATTCTTAGATTGCTTCCTATTCTCGGAAGAAAAATCCATC
Organism: Cnemophilus loriae; assembly: GCA_013397755.1. Taxonomy (NCBI): domain Eukaryota; kingdom Metazoa; phylum Chordata; class Aves; order Passeriformes; family Corvidae; genus Cnemophilus; species Cnemophilus loriae. Next base: position 742,362 of record VZTF01008312.1, read on the forward strand.
AAGGACTATTAAGCCCAAAGCTGCCATCCATGGCTTAATAAGTCTCAGTGCTGGGAAGTATCACAGCTGTTTCTCTGTTCTTATGTTGTTCTCTATGTGTCTGCTGTTATGCACTGTTGGAGATGGGAAATAGACCATTGGTCTGACCAGTTCGACCAATTTTGTAGGTACAGGTGGAGACCACTGGTGTCAATACAGAATTATTTATTCTTACATTAAACAAAAAAAAAAAAAAAAAAGGTTTCTCATTGTCATTGAAAGTTGCAAATTTAATTAAATTTCATCCATGTAGGTGGTGGAATAGCAACACCTGTAGAACTTCACAAATTCCTAGAGAGCACTCAGGACAAGGCTCCAACCTCTGTACCATCAGAATTTCTTACGTGATCATAAAACCGCAGAGAGGTGCAAGTGGAAGATGAAAAGAAGCCATAGAAGGAAATCATAAAGCATGCTTTTTTTTCATGTAGTTTCACAGAAAGAAAGTTTGCACTTCAAAATGTGACGTATAAATTAAAGTAAATCTTACCAAAAACAAGATTTTGAGCCGCTTTGTTAGAACAAAAACCTAAGAGTAAGTAGTAAAAGTAAAGAAGATTTCAAGAGACATACTAAGGTATTTCAAAAGACATACTAAGTCTATTACAAGCATAACAACTTTGCCTTTGTTTTTTGATACAGACTATATTAAAAAACCCCACAGAATTAACAGAGTAGTGATGAATAAAAACAAATAAGGAATAATTACCTCCAGAGTCAATCATGGAAACTTATTAGTCTATCTTGCTCAATGTCTTAAATCGATAATCCAAAGCACAACAGTAAGAAGTATACAAATATTCAAGGAGAAATTAGCCAAGAAAAATGAGGACAGTAAAAATATTTACTTCAGCTTTATAAAGCATCTAATCATACCTGTGGAAACTCTTCCTCAGTCTGAGTACAGCCTGAGGAGCAGAAAGGTGGCATCAGTGCTACCTGTAGAGTAGTCTTTTCCCGTGTGCTGATACTAAGCATAGCCACAGTTCTGGTTAAATGGAAGAAGACCAAAATCATTCTAAGGCAGTGTCTACACATCACTGAAATTTTCAATGGAAATGTCTGAAATATCAAAGTGAGGTTCCAATAATTTGTGGTATGATAGCTGAACACACAACTGAATGTCTTATATGAAACGTGGACAGAAAGTGCACACCTGTCTGGCTAAGGCCAAAGATCACCAAGGGATCACAGTTTGCAAGTTGGACTACCTCCGATGGGCAACAACAGCATGTAAAAAAACCAGTTGTTATCCTACAAATCTCTGAAAATCCAGTGTCTTTGGAAATATAATACATCCTAGCCAGGAGGCAGTACAGATGTCAGAAGAACCTACTGGGTACCTACAAACATAAGGAAAGACGCTCAACATAAAGCCAAAAATTCAAAACCAAAAAGTGGCAGTACCATAACATCTGAGATTGTTATTCAGGCAGGTTGGAAAAGGTGTCTCGAAGTTTGTTTCCACCACAGTGAACAGCTGTGGCAATGCAAATAAATGGAAGAACCTTCTTGCAAAGAGGAATTCTGACAGCGTGCATCCTTCTTTCTCTTTTTTCTCCTTTGTTTGTTTGTTTGTTTGTTTGTGCATAAGTAACCCTCATAGTGTAAATAACTAAGATGAAGAGATGGGAAGTCCTTGTTTATTTACCCAGTGCTTTGCCTAGGAGTAATCTAAAAAGAAGCAATCACGGCACAGATCTATGCGCTGTAAAGATGAAGCTGACACATATTTATTTGGTATTCTCACCAGAAGAACCCAGCGTCTGGAAAAGATGATCCCACAGAGGCAGAGAAGTTGGCTTGGGCTAAACTGAGAAATCTGTTTAGCTAGAAGATGGGAATGTTTTGAATTACTTGGGAACCATTAGCTGCTAGAGAATCAGACCGCATGACAGCATCAAACGTTCCAGGTAATAGGAATTAGGGACAAGGTTAATCCACAACGAAATTTTTCATTTTTCTTTGAGGAAATTCTGTTCTCATCTCAAGAACTGCCTTTTCTTGAGTACTCCAAGCCTTGTTTTGTCAGGATTAAGTGAAAATCCCAAGAGAGGTAGAAACAGTATGATCTGTAACAGTGCATCTCAGAGCAGCAAAACACACGTGCCCTTTTATGTCAGAATTTGTGGGTCAGATTTTACAACACTTTTCTCCAAGGCTTTCCATCAACTCTTCCACCATCATATGGTGTGTCAGCTTGGGACATGCTGGTTCCCTTCCCTCCCTGCTTCAGTCTGCTTTAGAATGAAACCAGAAAACAGGAATCCTGGCCTGGTTCTCGGTAGTCCAAAACTGAAGGTGTTTATGTAGAACAGAGTGCAATTCTGAATCAAAAATGTGATTTGAAGTATTACATAAGTCAAAATTTTAAATCTTTACCTTTGAATATGAAGAGATGTAAATACAGAACTGCAGAGAGCACGCTTTAGAGAGGCAAGGATTTTTTAAAGGTGAAGTAAGGAATTGAGGTACAAAAGTTTCATCAGAGAGAAGAAAAAAAATTAAAAGGATTGAACTTCTCCAGAACTGAATTTGAATTGAACAGTAATGAGTATGTATTTTCAGATTATTTCAGATTCAGAACTGCTCATAATTCACATTGCTGAATACTGTGTTGTTCCTGAAGAGTTAATAACAGATAAAGGGTTGGAAGTAATTTATTTCAGAAAGTCTTCTAGATATATCAATTCAAGATGCCATATCAAATTTTTACTATTTACAGTTTATCAATCTATCTCTAAAAGTCTGTGAAGATAACAAAGCTCTTCATATTTAAAAACCCACATAAGATTTATAAGATTGTTAATGCTTACTAGGGTTGCAAGTGAAGTTAATTGAGAAATTAAAATATTGAGACCCAGGAAAAAAAAAAAAAGAAAGACGGAAAGGCACTTCATCCATTCTTTTGGCTTCCTTTAGCTAGGATGTCATGATGCTACTTAGAGTCATTCATTAGTTTTGTCATCGTGGGTGAACTTTATGGAAGGAAAAATAAAATCTTTGATGACAAATACCTAACAAGCTTCTGGAGCCAAGGAGCTGTGCCTGCCAGAGGAACTAGAAAAGAAGGGGGGGGGGCAGGAGGGGAGGAGGGGGGGAGGGGGCGAGGTGGAGATGAGGGAAAGGAGGAGAAATTAAAAGCCAGGAGCAGGGTTACCCACGTTGTAAATGAAAGAGTACGTGAGACTGGAAACCGGATGTGAGTGGCAGCCTGCCAAGGCAACAGTTACGCCATCTGCAGCAGGGCCAGAAGTCAGAGCCATCTTTGAAAGTAAGCCCCGAAGAAGACATCTAAACAGAACCAAGGAGGGCACTCTCCCTGCTTTGTGAGGATACCCAATATGCTGCTGACAGTTTCCTGCCAGAGCTGCACACAGGCACGGTGTGCAGCGGGAATGCTGCTTCAGGGTGGAGGAGCTGCCCCGACCCCTCTCCCGGGGCACTGAGCACGCACCGCGCAGGGTGCTGACCCTGGGGCACGCTGCGGGTGGCTGCGGTGCCTCATCTGCTCTGGGATAAACCTGCTTCACTGACAGCCTGAAAATGGGACAAAATGGCACCAGCAAATGAAGGAGACTGCTGGCAAGCACAGGGTAGCAGCAAAGGCAGCCTGGCCGCAAAAGGCATTGCCTGGAGGGCAAAGGAGGGCCAGAGCATCAAGGAACACCACCCTGCCCTTGTGGCAGCTGTGCCACACGGGGTTGTTTGACTTCTCTCTTCGTGAGTGTCAGAGACAGATTTGGGCATTCCGATTACGGATTATTGCCAGTTTTCACTTGAGCTGGGTTTTCTTTCTCCCCACTCCCCCCCAAAAAATTGATATTGGAAAAAAACATAACATCCAGCTAGCAGTGGCCTTTGGTGCATGGTCTGAGTCAAATGACAGGGACAACAAATAGAGTCTACTCTCGCCTGCACTTCAGTTTATCATGTCTGGAAGCTAGCCCTTTGTAAATATTTTACCTTCTTTTGTTTTCTTCCCCTTTCTCATTTTTTTATTTTTGCTCTTTCCTTTTTCCTTTTTCCAACCCCCATTTTTCTCTGTTTTTTGGGGGTTTTTTTGGGTGGTTTTTTGGTGGGGTTTTTTTGGGTGGTTTTTTGGTGGGGTTTTTCTGTTTGTTTGTTTTTGTTTTTGTTTTTTTATTATTTTATTTTATGCCTTAAGGTGCATAGGTATTCCATCTTGTTCCAGTACAACATTATATGAGGTATATAAGGAGGGGTCTTGAAATGCTTCTGTTCTAATAATCCTCTTCCAGAGGGAGAGAACAGGGCAAAAGGCTAGCGAGAAATTTATTGTCTAGCAGGCAGTGTGTAATTACCATAACTTACAAAAAAAAAAAAAAAAGGAAAAAAATCCACATGTTGGTGTGTTTGATTTAATGCCATCAGAAGTGTAAGGTTACATGAAATAAATGGCTAATTGGGTTAATTTAATAGCAGGTTAAATCTTTCTTTTATTTTGTGCTAAAGGAACATTAAAATGGTGCAGTTTTCAAGTGGTCTTAGAAAAGTAAAGTAGAGTTTCTTGATAAAAAAATATATATAGTGTTCCTACTGCTAGGTTTATGGTGGGAGCTACTGGCATTCTTCCAGTTCACCGCATGAAAATCTAAGCTGCCTGTATAAGTACAGAATTTAGTGTTGGGTCTTAAGGTTTTGGTTGGCATGTTGCCAAAGATGTTATGTATTTAGCTGGGAAAATTGCCTAGAAGTTAATTGAGAGGAAAACACTAATATACATCCTCCACCACCTTAAAAAATGCTATGGATGTGCATATGTTGCTGATCCTTGATAAGAGATGAGTGTTTGCAGTAAAGAATTAACTTAAAATTGGTCCAAAATTGTCTAGATTGAGTTTTTCAAGCCTCTCTCTTCACTACATTCACAGGTAATATTATTGTTTCTCCTCTCTTTTTAATCGCCCTGCTGGCACCATCGTCAGACAGGCCAGCAGCAAGCCATGACATGGTCACAGTCTTCTTTGGAGTGGGCAGAGCTGGAGAGTGACAGCTTTGTGCCACCTCCAAGCACCAGGCAAGAGTAAATCTCCCCTTTCCTCTGCCCCAGTTCCTTTTCTTGTGACAGCCCCAAAGCTTATGACGTGGCTGATTGTCTTACCATCATCCAGTAAAATCTGGAAGCTCAGTTACAGAGTGGGTATGGACACTTAAACTTCTTCAGAGCAGCAGATGGTTTTTCCTCCTACACAACCTGCCGCGCCGCACACTATCACCTAGCAGAGCATCTTGGGAGCACTGAGGGCCTGGAAAAGCCCCATTACACTGGGCAGTGAAACCTCAGCAATTCAGCAATTTTTCATCTTGCCAGAAAAATTAGGGTTTTTCATCTCAGTAAGTGAAAGATTGCCTTTAAACTGTACTGAGCCAGTCTGCAGCAGCAGACCTTAAGTGGTTAATGATCACATCTGTAAGTAGGCTCCAGATCAGACAATAGGCTATCTTTTGGAGCGAGGAGGCTGGGAGGCAAGAGGCACAGGAAAACAAAATTAGGAGCTATACTGAAAGCAAATGAGCAAAAGGCTTTCTTCCAATTGTGACCAGCTGTCTTCTTTTGTACACCCAGTGGATGCTCCTGATTCACTGATCTAGAAGAGACATGAGCAAAGAAGAAACAATGACATTTCGCTACTGTATGAATTCCCTCTCCCTTCACTTAATCCTGTTCTTATTGGGGCCTTGTGCTGAAAGCTGATAATTTTGATGGCCCCTGAATAAAGCCGGTAGCTTGAATTCCTGCCACCAGCCCCCGTATAATGAATTGGGCTAATGAATGCTAGTAAGTGGTAGGAATCTGTGACCAGCTGCATCAAGGCAGGTAATACAGCTCAGATTTAATTGGGAGCAGGTATTGGAAGGCTGTATTACTTTAATTGGTGAGGGGGTTTTATAAATGGAAGGGACAAAGTATAATGGACAAATTGTGCTGTACAATAGCACTTAAGCCGGGATTGTATGCATTCGTTAATCTGTTGAGGAATGAGGCAATTCTAAACAATTTTCTCAGTGAAACCAACTCCAGAAAGCTTGTCCCTTTTGTTCTCCCTTGGGAAAATGCAAGATTGAAACAGAAAATACCTTTACCGAGGCAATCATTTGCCACGTGTGGAAAGCGGATACAGCTGTAAACTATGAAAGAGGGATCTTTGTAGTACAATAAAGGATGGAAAAAGAGATAAAGCTGGGGATAAGAGTGGGCCTGTCACTGCATCCAAAGAAGGAATAAAGTGATGACATTTACAGTGACAGATGAGACTGTAAAGAGAACTCAGGACAATTTAGAGGGGGAAATTTGATATTTAAAAGAAAGGGCTCTGATAATTAAAAGTAGCATTACATTAAACTGTTACGCATGTCATTAGTGACAGAAGGGAACTGGTGCCTTTTGAAAAGTTAATGATTCGCACAGACCTGCTCTTGAAACTTTGTATGGAGTAAAGTTCACTTGAACACAGCATACTGTATGCAACACGGCATAAATTTTCTCTGTGTTTCATAGTGGGAAATAAGAAAGTTATATGATAATATGGAAGGTGTACTGTAAATACCATATGCCAATGTGTGTACAGTGTGGGTGTGTATGTGTAGAATCGTTGTACGCTGGAGGTCCAAGGTAGAGTTGAAAACCCAGCATATATAAATATTGTCAAAAATGCTCATTCTGTGGAATCCTTGGAAAAGGCAGGGTGTCTTTTTCTCAAGGCACAGGTTCACACGTTTTATTTTTGTCTTGTTTGTGTTTAACTAGATCTGTTCAACCTAGTGTGCCTATGGCAACAGAAGATAGCTTAAAGAATAACCTCTAAAGGTAGAGTGTATTTAAAGTGAAAGAACACAACACATGCAGCCAATTTATATGTCTGGTGCAGCTGTAATGGGTTAATAGACCATTTGTAACCCAGTTCTTCTAGCAGGGTTTTTGCCCCAGTGTACTTTGTTACAGGTGGGAAAACAAGAAGGATTGTATGTCCTTCAGTGTTCATGTAGGCTGGGAAGTGGGAGGAGAAAAACAAAACAAAGCTGAAAATGAGTGTTGAATGGGCTTTCCCAGGATCCCCAGGTGGGTTTCATGTATTGCCTAATGCTGAAAATGAGACAGATTCAGCTTTCTGTACTGGTTGTAAAGGCTGAATTATCTTACTCTTACTATTGTTCATGACTTAAAGTCAGTACACAAAGCTGGAGCTTATTTCAGAAATTCTTTGTCAGTAAGAACTATTTTGCGTTCTTTAACATTTTTTCAGTTTTACGGAAAAGGATAGAATTTGGTCTTAAGCTCACAAAATATTTTTATATATATGCATAAGATAAATTCTAAATTAAAATTAGATGCAAGAGCAATGTTATTAAATTCTAAAAAGAAGCATGAAATTAATACTTATCCATTAGTGTGAAAGGATCATAATTTTTTTTGCAGAAATCTGTGGTTAGCTCTCTGTGAACTGTAGCAAAGTTTGTCAGAAAGCAGGTGAGTTACACAATAAAATAATCTATGACAGGAAAACAAAATGCACAGAGAACTACCTATGTGGTGAGATATCATTCTTTAACTCTCTAAATAAGATGTTTAAACAGTGACAGACACATAAGAATGCAGCTGGAAAATAACTTAGATTTAAAAATAAAACATTATTTATGTGATCTGAGCCGACTCCGTTGAAATCCTCAGAAGTACTGATCAATCACTGAAAGTGTCCTAAGATTAATTTTATATAATAATCATGTTTATTTGATATGAAGAAAATAAGGCAGCTTAATGTCACCCTCTCTTATGTCATGTAATGTGTTATCTCTGTAGTACATCTCTCTACCTAATCATATGACATTAAAAGACACCCAGGGAAACTCACTTCACAGAGGAAAAAGGACTTTCTTTCAAAAAAGCCTGTATTCCTGATCTGAACAAATTAAAAACAGAGTCAGAAAGTGCAATGGCTGTAGTGGGATGATTGAATGTTTTTAAGGAAGTTGGGACCACAAACTCTATGAAACTCCTGATTATCCTCTCTCTCTAAGGTTCAGATGAATATCTAAACACAAAGAACAAAGTCTTTTTCTTCTTTAGCCTGAAGAGAAATAGCCAAATTTCATTAAAGTTTGGATAGCTTGCTTTCTCCGTCTGTGCATGTGTATATATACTTAAGTATGTGTTTGAAATTAAAAAAATGTTTTCAGAAGACAGTTCTGAAAATAGTAGCCCTGTCACAGAGTTTCATTATCTGCATCTGCTTCCTACTGCCATTAAATTCTTATTCTTCAGACTAGATTCTTGCATCCCTTGCATGACCTAAAGGAACATCGAGGAAAACAAAAACAAGCAGTTAATTTACAATTTGAGAAAGGTCGGAGATCACTGTGCCTTGGCACTGAAGTCCTCTAGGATACGAGCAGGCGTTGTGTCCTACTTTTCCTAGGTAATGTGCATGAATCATGACTTTGAAAAGCCAGTTCTGTGGTCTTTGGAGTTAGAGTTCTCCCTGAAACCCTGCTGGAGTGCAGACCTGAGCAGTGTCTCCAGCATGCAACAAAGCCACCACATTTTTTCCATCTTCAAGCAGCTGCTTTGTACCATCTCCATGGCATCAGTAATAGCTGGCTATTACTCATCTGTGTTAGGTGAGGTTGGAGGAGAGGCAATAGCACTGACTGGCTGTCTGTCCTCTCACAAGATCCCCAAATGGGTCTCACCACACTGCTCTGTGGCCCATTGATAGAGCTCTTCTGTTTTTGGAACACCTATGGTTTTCTGTGCAAAATGGCATATAGGGTTTGCAACTTATGCTTGCCTCTCCCAGGAAAAAGACATTAATTCATAAAATAGGTTTATTAACTATCTTCCATAAATAGTATTCTTCATGAAAAATATTAGTCTAGTTGTGGGATTCTGTGAAGTAGGGACTGAGAGGAGATGCTGCCAGTGGTAACAACATGTGGTCTGTATGTTGGAAGAACTTAAGGATACGGTACACTGTACAATCCAGCTGAACACCTTTTGTATACTACTACCACTGTTTCTGGAAATGGATGGTTTCGACCTCCTTCTTTTGATAGCTACTCCTTAAAGGTCAGATTATTGTCTGACCCTTCCACTAGTCAGCATGATTAAGTGACTGAGCCTGTAACTTGTGAATGCTTGAACAGCTCCAGCTTCTGCAGCTGGGGCAGCAGCCTTCATGTAATTCCCATTATGTCTGGGCTGCACATGGGAAAAGCCACAGGAAAACAACAATCTGTGCCCTCATCAGGATGCCAGCATCCTGCCAGTCTGGGCTGACTGAACCCAGCACAGAGATAGAAGTGAGTGCCCAAGCTGATCCCTGATGTGGCTCCCAAAGCTTGTGTCCTCTCAGTGGTCTTTCCAAGGAAATCCTGCACTGCTCTAGCCTCTGCGTAGGAGTGTTTGGTTCACCTCAAGTGACTCTCTTTATAAAGAAATGAAAGAAAGCTTCAGGTGGTGAAAGTTATAGGAAAGAGGATAAATGAAATCTGAGAAGCAAATGGTAAAGGAGTCTATTGAATGGAAATCAGTCACTGGAATTTACATCCCAGATATCTCTCATTGCTACATTTATTTGAGATTTAGTTATATTCACTTTGTTTCAGGAAATTCTTAAGATAAATAGATACTGTTCTTACCTCTACATTTATAAGATTAAAACCGAGGGGAGGTCTTGAGGTAATGTACATTAGTTTATTCCTCTCTCGTTTCTAGAGTGACTTCCACCACTTATTTGGATTGCTTCTCTCCTGATTTCATAATTTCAAAATTATGGCAGTACGTTCAACATCCTAGAAGAAAGAAAGAAAGAAAGAAAGAAAGAAAGAAAGAAAGAAAGAAAGAAAGAAAGAAAAAGAAAGAAAGAAAGAAAGAGAGAGATCTTTGCTCTCAGAAATGAGTTTTGTCTGTCTGTGCAGAACTGTTGAGACCATTCTACTAGATCCAGTGCAAGGATGTAAGCTCTTCAGAAAATGTTATATTCTATGCAATTGAAGAATGGAAAGAAATGCAGAGGAGAATTCTTCTTTGGGAAATACTGTTTCGTCAAAGTAGACAATGAAGCATAAATAATTGGAGAGAGGAAAAAAAAGGAAAATATTTACTTCAGCTCCAATAAGAGTGAAACTGAAGAAACTCTGGAGAGGTCAAAGGAGTTGTGCATAATATTCTTAGATTTCATAAGGACCCAGTCAAAATTTCTGCAATGACAAATTTTGCTCGGCTTCAGTGTCTTTACTGGAATTTGGAATTGTGCTTTCACCACTAATAGACCCATTGGGCCCCCACTGACTGTGTTTGAGCTACAAAAGCAGCAATGAATGTGGAAAGAAGGATGAAATATGCCTGAGTATGCCTGTGTGCTTTTCAATTTAAACTGAGGAAAGGCTCTGTTTACATGAATGAAAGCCTGTGAGTATTTTGGCAAACTTATTGAGAACAGTTTACTTGTCAGTACTACAAGGAAGGGTCTTAACAACTGACTTTCTTCAGAGATTTCTATGTTCCCCTCTTTTCATTTTGGTATTTATCTTATAATTTTATCTTCCACTTTGGCTTAGAAATAACTTTACAGTGCAAAAGTACAGCTGATAATACTGATAAAATACAAAAGAACTTAAAATCCCTAAGCAGTTTAGACGAGGTTTTGAAATTATGTTCCTTTTTCAGTTATCACTATAAATTAGTTTAGTCTCTCTTTTTTCTCACTCATTAACCTCCTTCCCAGAAAGAGAGGCATTCCAGACATAATACCCCACAAAGAAACACTGTAGACTTGTCCTGCCTACTTGTATCTTTGACCTGAGAAGCCGAAAGGCAAAATCTACTTCAGAACCAAGTTTTGGAAACCTCTGGAGCCAAAAAGTGCTGTGGATGTTTTGATTGTGCAGCCTATCTTTGAAAGAGCAGCCATTGGCGTGTGAAAGTTAATAAATCACGAAAATGTTGTCAGCTCTGCTTCCAAAAATGTAGGTGACATTTTCTTTAAATCACTCTGAGAGCTTTTTCTCCCTATATGTGTTGTATATATGTTGTTGTTCCCTATAGGTCTGAATTACTTCCCCTCTTAGAAAAAAATTGTGGTCGTGATTTTAGATTCAGTATCCAGTTACAGTAGGAGCGTGTTTTTTCACTTTTTGGCAAGAATAATTTAAATCAGTTCCTGGCTGAGCTTTCTCAATCATTGTTGATTTTTTTCTTTAGAAAAATATTGGTTTTGCTCACTGCTTATGATTAATTTTGAAGCTAACAGAATGATGCCTGACTGGAAAAATAGAAAATACAAAAAACCCAAATACATGCAATAGTCAGCCATCTCCAATTTTCAAACAAGTTTTTTGTAAAATGATTGTGAGTGGATCCCTCTTGACATGAAACACAGTATCTGACAGTCCTGGTCATGAACCATCATAACTGTCTCAGCATTTCGATAAGCTAAATCACAGATTTAGGTATAACACTTTCATTGTTTTTCTTCTGGTTCTTTCTTCCAATTTCTTGTAGTTTGGGTAAAAACATTACTTCTCTTCATGGACTCTTATTAGTAGCAGATAATCCTTCTTACTGACTAAGGCGGACAGTAAAGACTAGTATTAAAGTATTCAGTAGAGGTTACTTAAATTTTAGTAGGCATGGTGATGATCTGGGTTTTTTGCTGTACTTTGGCATTCTGGAAACATAATTCACTGGGGGTATTCAACATAACGAATATGCTTCTTCAGGCAAAGGCATTAATCAACAGTGATCTTGCATCAGGACCCTCCGGTCTTTTATGTGGCCAGCAAACATTCCTATCACGGGAGACACTCACGTCTCCTCTTAGTGCTGAACTACATCAGAAAAGGGTGTCTGCTGAGAGGGCTGAGAGACAAGCACATGCATGCTTCCATTTTTCTTATTTTCTTTTTGGTTTTTGTTTCTTTCTCCCTCCCCAGGTTCCTTTTAGATGTATTTTAAATGTGCAAGTTTTCCTTTTCAGAATCTTTTGTGCTGGCTGAGCGTGTATAGCTGGTTGCATTGGAGCTGGCCTTAAAGTTAGTGGCCAGCTGCCGATGTTTAACACCAAACATCAGCTTGTTTCATCCAGCCTTCGATACCTAATGCTTCACTCTGCTGGAAAGCACAGTGCTCTATACTCCAGTGCTCTATAGTTACATATTTATCTTCTGCATTTCTTAAGGCAAAACTCACTGATGTGTTTCTCTGATGTGCTCATAATTCAAATACCATGTTTGCTGTCAACAAGTCATCTGATTCAAGAACCTTTGACACTTTTTTTTTTTTTTTTTAAGGGAGGAAGATGAGGAGCAGCAACCTTCACATCTTAAAAATATGCCTCTAGGGGACCGGTCATTATCCTGCAGTAGGTATTTCAAGTTGGCAAATCAATGGAGAAGATCAGGGATGAAGATGAAAGGCCCAGCTAGTCTTGACCCTTGCCACTTCTATTTTTTTAAGTCTCCTTCAGTGCTGATCATGCAAAGAGTTGAGCTTAGGCTTATTTTACCACCAGCCAAGGTGGAGAAAACTCATCCTTCTTTTGAACTTATCCTTCTTTTCTCCAAAGGCTTTTTGAAACAGCCTCAGGTTTAGGGTTAATGTTTTGTCTTTCTATTGCTCAAGACTTTATTCTTTGCCTAAGGAATTTATAAGAATATTCCTTTCTTCTCCTGTTGTAATGACCATCATGTCATGACAATAATGATGACAATCATGACAGACATGATCTGGTTAACATCCCTAGAACTAGGAATCTGAGTGCAGCTTTATCATCATAAAAGCTTTTGTTCTGAAACAGGGCTAAGTATGATAAATGAATAATTTACTTTGTGGATTGCTGGAGATTGTTCCTTTAATGCAGAAACATATTCTGCTTTATAGTGAACCTTGGAGTATGAAAGTGTGTCAGGTATTAGGAAGCAGAAGGCTTCTCCATATGGAAGTGGACAAAGTTATTATCTCTGTTGCTCTGCAGAGCAAACTTTAAAAGTTACAAGTTATTTTGCAATGGACGAAGGCTATCTGCTATTTTGCTTCTATTAGTCAACCTTATTTCCATTGTCTATATACACCAGCAAATCAGTAGCATTTTGAGTGAGCTAAGAACCAACTAAAATGTAATCTCTGTCTTTAAAAGAGATTACTATACATTAACCTCACTGTGACACTCTGAAAAAATGTTTTAAAGACAGCAAGATCCCATAATAAGGTTTATGAAAACTTCAGGAATAGAAAGTTTCAGACAACAGTCCATTAAAGAAAGAGAGAGATTCTAGTACCTCACTTGAAACTGCTTAAATTTGCCTGATTTTAGAAGCATCCAACATATCCTTGAAAATATAATGCCTTTCAAAGTTTGTCCTGTAAGCCTCCTCCACTGAAGCTGTAGGTTAGAGAGGTTGTAGGGTTTTAGGTTGTAGGGTTTCATGTTATTTTAGTCATCAAAAATGCAGAGTCCTCATGTGACTAACATGGGTAAAGAGGTATCCGTGTTTTCCAAGCTTAGTCCTCACACTGTGGTTGAATATGGAACTCCTTTTTGATATTATGAAGGAAAAGAATTAATTTTTTCCACAATTAATTCCACTGAAGAAGAAAGCTTTTCCCCATAATTAGTCCATTCCGTCTACGCATTTTCTCAGCAGTGACCAACTCCTATTAGTGCAGTATTTAGACATATTCTTGATCATGTAAATTTTAGCATATGCTTTAACATAACTGGTGGAACGTTAAGCCCCCAAAGTGCATTAGTCACAGTTTTAGATTAATCCTTAGATTAAACCCCAAATGAAGTTTTAGCAATCTCTTAGATTCCAGCTTCTTCATAGTCTGTAAAGATCTTAATTTATGAAATGTTCACCACTCTCTAGCTTGCTCCTCAGCAGATGTGACTTGATCCTCTTTGTGCCAAAACTGTGCCTTGATTCATCTGTTTTTAGTGTGAAAGGATGGGAGGACCATGGCGGGAAGGCCACTGAAGACTTGCGATTTTCCAGTCTAGGCACATTTTCTCTGTCACCAAAGTGCCACCGTCTATTCTTTGAAAAAAATTTTCACTGTAAAATCAAAACTCAAACCCCATATTTTTGCATTACGCACAATTATGTTCCTTCAGTGTCATAGGAGCTGCAGAATTTAAAGTCTGAAGCAAAGAAATAGCCGGTTTTAATTAAGAAATTAATTGGCATTAGTTTTACCTCAAACCTAATACTCCTGAAAAATGATATTTTAACTGCTTCGGTTTTAGAGATAATCACGGCACCTTACTTATTCCCAAGTTAGGTGAGCTTTGCCTGGGAGTCCGTTCTGCTGCAGTTGCTTGCTTTAGATGTCTGACTAACATATTAGTGGCCCCTGTTTGATAGAACCATATTCCAAACATGCTTGCTCTTTTGTTACTAGGTGAGGACTGATGATAGACTTTTAAATGTTCAACTAACTCCCCGTGCTATTATCAAGATAGTTGGGGTTTTGCAGCTGAAGTTACTGAAATGTGAGTCAATGACCTATTTTGTTGATACTGGAATACTACGTTTGACAAATATTATAAAAACGAATCAAAGCAAAATTGGGTCTGTTCTGGGTATTTTGAAAGGCCATTTCTTTACATTTGTTTCTGTCTTTTCATACACTTCCCAACAGAGATCTGCATAGCTATTTATATTCATATTTCTGTAGTCTTTTTTTTTGGTTAACCCAATGTTTAAATGTTGTATTGATTCAACTTGGTAATCTTTGGTTCTTAGTGGAACTGCGTGGAAAAACACACAAGTTACCCCTTCTCACGTTTGAGCACTGTGTGTAACAACTCATAGTTAGTGTTGTGAAGACAGAAGATGTCCTGATGAAAGTATCTCATTGTCATCTCTGAAATGTAGTTACAGCACCAGAGAATGTGGAGGCAGCATTGTCTCATTGAAGAATAAAGCCAGCTAAATCACTGCTTTTGTTCATGGCTTCCTACCTAAATACTCTCCCTTACTACTACTTCCACACCTTTGTTCCTTCACACATGAGGCTGAACTAGGTCATGTTTGTTTTGGTGGGTTTTTTTTTCACTTTTCCGGGGTTTCTTACTTTAGTGCTCGTGCTCAGCACATATAATCTTTTACGATGGGAAGTTTGCTGATTCCTTTTTGTAACTTCCGGTTGATTCCCATGAGCTTCATGGACAAAGAGTTTTACTCATACTGTCATACAAACTTCATCTTCAGCTGACAGGAGGGTTTTGAAAATTAGGAGCAGAAACAATTATGTTAATAAAGCATATTTACTTTTAGACATGATAAGTACTTTATGATCTGGGAGCAGTCAGATTTTATCATTGAGGCTGAACTGTTGAGCACAGCAGTATTACTAGTTAGGAGGTAAAATTGAAAAATAGGAATTGGAAAATTGGAAATCGAGAAAAAATAGTTTGCATTATCAGTTACTTCTCTGTCAACCTTCTATCTCTTGATCATGAAATGAAGTCCTTGGAAAATGAATGTACAAAACAAATGTCTGTTGTACAGCAAGATGTTCTTTAATTTACTTCCTTTTGTTTAAAAGTGATGTCTGTTTAGCACATTGGTTTAGATATGATTTAAAGCAGTTGACATGACAGATTGAAAACTTAAAATGTAGCATGAATAATACACAGTAAATTTATGTTGGGATGTTTTTATTCACTGGGGAGCCCTGAATAAGTTAGCAGCACTTGCAGCCACAACTTGTATACAGGGGAATAATTTGTATTTATTCCTTTCTTCCATGGAGCTAACTTATGTATGTGTATGTGTATGTCTATACATATATATATGTATGTATGTACATTTGTGTGTGTGTGTATACATGCATAATATATGAGTATGTATATATGTATGTGCATATAGTCAGCTAACTGAGATTCACACACACACGCAGTCCATGCAGTTTATTAACAGTTAGCATATCATCTCTAAATGGAGCTTACTGCAATTTGAGATGTGCCCTGCTAGGAGCTAATGAGCAAACTCCTGCCTAATATTGACAATTAATCAGGCATAAAAGCATCTAGGATCAGGACCCATTGCCAAGCATAGAAGACTCATACAGACTTCAATGAAACATGATATGTGAACAAATTTGTCTAATTGTATATCAGTCCTACGAACAAATTCCCACCAAAACACTTAATTATCCACAGTACAGAAGCAATGCGTCCATCTCAGAATGTTACTGGCTTTTTGGTTTGTTGTAAGCCATTTACCGTAACTAATAAATTGAAGGAAGTATCATTATGTTTTCTTGCCAGTGTTCCTCTTTTAATTGGCCTTGTATACTTGAGCCAATATCTGTGCATTGACTAGAGTAACTGAGTAATGATTGCACAATAAAAAGTGATCACTATTGGCTGAATACTTTTCTTCCGTTGATGTGGGAAGATTTGCTCTCAAACTGATAAAATTAATCTCGAAAGTAAAAAAAAAAAATCCCCCAAACTAACAAAGAGTGCAGTAGAAGGTTCAACCTTTTATAATAAAAGAATAAAACCAGTATTGCTAATATGGAAAACATGTATTTGTTCAGGTTCTATGATCTTAATACTGATAAAATATCTGGTATACAACTTTTTTTCTTCTAGAATAAAAACTGAGTACCTCTTTCTAGTTTAAAATCATGTTACAGGCTTGTTTTTTCAGCAACATCAATAGAAAGCCTGTTATGACACACAACAGAAAACCACTTGAAGTATTGCTGTTACTCACTACAGAAGAATGATTTGTGCAAAGATAAGATGCTTTGGCCTTGAGACACACACGAGTAAATTGGGTAGTTTTCCTAAGAAGCATTCTTGTTGAACTGTTTTTCTTTTCCATTTCAGTTGACAATATGGATCTGTAGTATATTGTTGGATCTGCTGTGTGATAACACAACAAAGCCTGTGTTCTGCTCTCAGCAGTGCTATTTATACCTTGTAACATTTTTCAGAGTACTGCTTTAGTGTGCTTCCACTGTTCAAAAAAAAAAAAAAAATCAACCAAAACAACACAAAATAACCTGCCCTCAAAACAGATAAATAAATAAATAAATACAGCCATAAGTCAGATTCAAGCCTGGATATTTCCCTGACGGTGAAGCTCCTTTTTCAGTTGATTTACAGAGGAAGAGCTGCGTCTTGCAAATGATGTAATATGAGCCAGAGTCCACCCTTTACAACTGGAGAAGGCAAGAGCTGCTCAGATCTTTTTCTTTAGCCTATTGCTTTGAATGGAGAGCAAGGACTGTCTCTGGAGTTGGGCTGAGGGTTGATGAGTAGCTGTCATCCAAAAATCTCCACAGCAGCGAGGGCACAAGCTGCAGTCTCAAGTGGAAGGCAAGAGCAGTGAAAGAAGCAGGCTAAACATCTAATTTTTATTTGTAGATGGCTGATAGTAAGAAAGCTCAGTATGACTGCTGAGCTTTCATATTGAAGTGTATATTCATGTGGTCTCTGGGAGAGACCCTTCTGTCCTGGATGCCAATCAGTTGTGATCAGCCAGAAGCTGAAGTGACACTTACTCATTGCTGGAAATCAGGGAAAGAAGCAGGAGATTTATGCTCGTCAGCAGCACAAGGCTTAAGTCATCCTTGGGCAGCAAAGAGAAAGGGAAGAAAACGGCTGCTTAAAAATTTATTACTGGTAAATTTTGGAATATACAGGTCACCAAAGCCAAAATAAGACCAGGCACGACTTTCCCTTATACACAGAATCTACATTTTCCTGGTCAGCACTGAACTATTTGGCAATGGCTAGCTTTTAATATTGACCATTGTGAGTGGGTGTATGACGTGTTTGTGCATGTCCATGCCTCACCTAAAAATCAAAAAAATGTGATGGCCACTTGTTAAATGATGAATTTCCCTTAGAGTTACAGTACATAGTGAGAGTACAAATCAGGAAAAGATATATCCAATAACTTATACTGGGGAGTGGGCATGTGGGTTTGTGTTTATTATTATTATTATTTCCAGTTTTTCTAATAAGCAAGGGCAAGAAGAGAAAGAAAAAAAACTGAGGAAGAAAGAAAATGCAATGCTTCATTAATTGACTGCTGCTTCCTTTAGCATCCAAATATCCTGATAAAATGGCTGGATAGCCTCTGTGGCTTCAGTGCAGATAACATGCTTTTTCACAGCACAGAATGAATGTTATTTTGAATAAGCATAGGAAACAAATTCATATGAAGGACATGATATTCTTGGGTATAAACTTTGGAAGATGGGTTATCTTTCTATTAAGGACATCTCTCATTTTCTGTAGATAGATAATTTCCTTTCTTTTTGAAATATTATTTGTCTTGGCTAATCACAATAAAAGGGAAATATATTAACAGCTGTACTGTCATAGATCTGCTTTCCTCTTAATTCATAGTAAATCAGCAGTTTCATGGATAATTTGCTACACCCAAAGCATGCAGACATGGAAATACAGCCATCACAGAAAAAATTCTGTTGTAAGGAACAGGAAGAAAAACTCTGCTAAAATCAGACTTAGCACCTTTAAGCTTCTCTTTTTTCTTGCTATCTTTCCTGAATAGAGTCTTTAGAACTCATGGTATCTCTCAGAAAGGTAAACATTATTTCTTTCTCACCATTAAAAGTCTTCCCTCACCAAACTCACAGTCTTACAATTAAGAGTCAAGACGAAACTGTGCTAGGCTTGGCATTCTAGGGCAGCACTGTAAGGGAGCTGAAACTTTGATCACTCCTTTATTTCCCCTGCAGCTCATGTTGCTTTGCTGGAAGTTTTTGGCATGGTCACAGGACTACACTTACTTGAAAAGGAACAACTGTGTTTGCCCAGCTATAGATTGTTCAGTTTTTCTACATGCTGACCCTCTTGCCCATTTGGAGTAGTCTGAATGAAAAATATTGAAAGCATTTCTATAGCACGTACATTGCAATTGAAAAAGAAAATACCCATGACTGTATTTATGTATATATGTGTGTGTACGTATGCATATATAAACATACATATATAATAATAAATACACATATATCTATAAAATACATATAAATGCATATCTCGGGTTGAAGTTTCAAGACAGCATAGAATGGTTCTGTTAATTTTCGGCTGTTTATTTTAATATGCTAACTTATAAACTCTTTAAAATGTTTTATAAAATTCTTTGACTGTTAACTCTTCACACTGGTTCCTGAGCCAGGCTCACTGGGACAGAGAAATGATGTCAGAGAAGGACAGACACATCACTGCAGACTGTGAAGAAACAGGTGACATCAAGGTGAGGAGCAGATCGTCTTCCTCAGTGTTTGGGAGCTGTCTGATGTTCCTGGGAGAAGAGTCCTCAATGTGAAGTATTGCTTGAAGAGCTAAAAATTTCAGCGATTGAAAGCAAACTTTTGAAAACCATTTTGGGTTTTGAGGTTTTTTTTACTTTTCTGTCGGAAAATTAATAGAAAAAAAATCAGGGAAGGAATTCCTATGTCAGAAATGTTTATGTTTCAAAATATACTTGCCAGCTGGCATGAGCCTGAGCTGTTTTTGAGCCTTGTCTCTAGGCTCTGTCAATTGTCTTGAGGACTGATGTAGAGCTACATGTGAGGTCTGGAGACAGAGAACTGCAGTGCCTACCTACACCAGGCAACAGGTTTGGGATACCTATAAACAGGGCAACTGTTGAGTCACCCAGTGCATTATGCTTTTTTGCCTGTATGCACTGGTGACTCTCAGCTTTAATTTTCTTTTTAGTTCCTAATTTTCCTTTTTAGTTCTGCCTCAAATCATTGTCATGTAGAGATGAGAGCATGCACACATTGTTTTGACCATCTAATAATTGTTAGTCAATATAAGGTACATTTGCTACTGCTAATTTTCCCTTGGAAAGCGGCAGAAGCAGTGCCTGGTGAGGATATCCACTGACACATCCAGCCTCTTTTCAAGACAACATAAAAATAAGCCGTGAAGGTAATGCATAGATGAAGTGACAAATTTTTGAGATAGCTACAGTTTGATGCATACAAAAGTTCTTGGACTCTGAAAGGAAAAATAATTTCCCTTCAGACTAGTGAGTTTCTTTGGAGAAGCCACTGTAGTAAAAGACTTTTATCTGAGCAACACAATGTGTCTGTTCCTCCAGAAAGCCTTGACGTACAGTCCTAACTGAGAGGTTGTAATAAAAATATAAGTAGTCATGGGATTACAGGTGAAGTTCTTTCCTGAGTTTCAATCTCATTAAAAGGGAGAAAAAATAAATCTTAGGAAAATCTGAATAACTTTCAAGGTGGAAGGGGGATTTAGAACCAAACCTTGTTCCTGCAGACTCTTTTCCTTTAAGCTCAGTCTGTAGTACATGGTCTTCAATGGCACTGGATGTGTTTACAGTGTTATGTATATATCG
Organism: Cnemophilus loriae; assembly: GCA_013397755.1. Lineage (NCBI taxonomy): Eukaryota > Metazoa > Chordata > Aves > Passeriformes > Corvidae > Cnemophilus > Cnemophilus loriae. The sequence continues at coordinate 762,783 of VZTF01008312.1, forward strand.
TATGCTGTCTTATTTTTTTTTATTGCACCTTTATTACAATATGATACTGTTAACAGCCATAGAGGAAGAAATCAGTTAAATTGCTGACATAGTTTAAAAGCACTGAAATCTCCTCAGAAGCATTTATGAAGTTCCTACATTGAAGAAGATCAGAAGACTGCTAAAAATAAGGTGGTACTGTTTGTGCAAATATTCAAAATTTTAATAATCAAAAGTACAGGATAGGAAGGGAGAGGTAAACTGTGCAGAAGATAGCATAAAACTTGGCTTCAGTTCCTGAGAGAGGCTGTGGAATACAAGTCATGAAAACTTTGTAAAGGGACAGTATAGCTTTTGTTTGATCAGCTGATAGTTGGAAAGAAGAGGCAAACTTTTAGATGAACAAGATCATTCTAAAGTTCAAAGTAGAAAAAAATAAAACTTCATCGTAACAGTCACAATTAAAATAAAATGTAAATTTCATGTTTATGTGCCTTAGAGAAAGATACTAAGACAGAAGTTAATAAGAGAAACAATTTGTGTTAGCATTTATTGCAGTGAAATACCATTTTTTGTTCCTAACTTAGCATTATCAAGGAATGTATTAAAAGTCTGAGGAATATCATTTGTTGTTACATATCTGCGTTTTCATATGATAAATAACTTTTTAAAAATTGATGTAAGTTATTCTTGTAAATATCCTTTAAATAACCTTCAAGCATTTCTTCCATATATTGAAGATAAAGGAGAAACTTGATTTTGATATTTTCCTGATTTTAAATGACATACTGAAAAATGTGTATGTATTTCATGGTTTAAACATGTATAAGCTTTACATTTCCTTTTAACGAGGACATTAGAAGCAAAAATGACATGTGTTGCGCAATGTTGCTGCCACAGAAGTAGAAAAAAGAAAGAGTACAAAATTTAAGGTATCTGCCAGAGATAACTTGATTATTTCGGTGATTTGGGTATGAACATTACTAATTTTAAGTGTAGCAGAGCAGCAGCTAAAGGCAGGTGGATGCTGCCTTGGCCCTGAGCAGCCCCTGCTCCAAGCTGACTTTCAGTGGGTCTCCCCTGTGTATGCAAGAAAAGCCAGGTGAACTTCAGGTGAATGAAACTCAGCTCCCAGCACACCTGAATTTTTTTACCACTGGAAATGGGTGACTAACAGAAAAAAAACATCAGCAAGAAGCAGGGCAAAGAGAGGAAAGGGCTGGAATAAAAAAAGTCACCATAAGAGTTGTTCAGCAAGGTGTTCCTTACCTACCAAAACCAACTGCATGTAATGCGACATCATATATATGAACCCAAATTTTTGGGATATTTATGGGAAAGGCTGTTTAATGTTGTGGTTTGCTTTTAACTTTCTTTAGAAAATTGCAATTGACTAGAGGTAATTCCACTTAAAATTATGTGATTTCAACTTTAATTGAAGAAGTGATCCATAGTTATTTGTTAATAGCAAAAGATTCAATAGATTCATTTGTAGCTCACCCCATTGTAACAGAAGGTATATTTAAACCATTCCTTATGAAAATACAGGGAAAGCAAGCAGAATTTTAAAATAAAATTTCTTCAAGTCAAAATAGAAGCTCTCTCAGCTTATCATTTATGGAACAACTGTTCATGTCCTTATTTTGTTTTCATTAATGTAGATTATACATTTAAAGTTTCTAGATTCAATTGTTCAACAAGTTCTAGAGAACAACTTGAGAGGAGATTGGAGAGAATATATTATGTCACCCTAAAATTATCTAGTCAAAGGTGGCTGCAACAAACTTCCTTGCACCTCTTTAGAAACAAAAATCACCTTTGGGCTGAGAAAAAGAATCTAAAATTCCAGACCCTGAGGAACTGATTGAGAAAACTCAGAGCAAGTTAAATAGGTGAAAAAACCAACATTTCCCAAGACTTCCAGAACTAGTGAAAAAAAAATCAGTGTTTATAGAAAAAAACCTTGCAAAAATATCCAAATAATCATGTCAAATATAATTTCTCATTAGCCTTATATAGGTAAAAATGTTTAGCAACGCTAAACAATACGGTATTCAAAATATAGAACATCTAGTTTAATGCAGATTAATTTTTAACAAGAATTCCTATGCAGTAGGCAGATAGTTCCCACATTCCATTGTGATTGACAAGCCTGACATATGGAATAGTTCACAAATTCCCAGGTGACTGACAGATGGAGAATAGAAAGGCGGATAAAGTTGCCTAGAGAGCTGAGGACGATTTCATATTCAGCGGTTTTGATCAAAAGGATTCCAGATCTCACACTAAATTTAGCACCGCTGGCAATTAGTGCATGATTTATTCAGTCCTTTCATTTGCTGGTTGACAAATGGAAAACAAGCACAAAATTAAAAATAAGTTTATTTCCAGCATTTTGGATATTTAAAATGTGTGTGTCTTTGTTTGCACATAAATTAACATGAGATGAATTTATAGTGAGATTAAATCTGAAATGGAGATGCAAGCAATAAATAAGAGCTTTTTTATGTATCTTTCAGGCAGAACAGGTGTTTGAATTAAGAAATACTAATATGTTTAGCAGCATGACTCCACCTTTAGCATTAGGGAGTTTATGTTTCCCTAAATTTAGAATAATCTTTCCACAATTTAAGATTCTTTCATAAGCTTCCAGCATAGGTGACCATCTGTAAGTCAATACTAATGCTTTTTAGACCAATAATAATAAAGAAAAGCTATCCTCATGCTTTTTGAACACAACTGAAGAACTGCATTTTTTCTACTGATGTGTCTGCATAATTCTTACGAGTGGCAGTTAAACACAAACACAGAGCAAGGGAATCTTCCTAGTAGTGGAAAACGTCATTATTTATGAAAAATATAAAGGAAACTCTTCAGATCTGCTAGGAAAACTTCTTGAAACCAGAATCCAATTTCTCATGCATTCTATTCATTTTGGAGTGAAGAGTCATTTCCTCCAAAACAATGAATTCATATGAGCCTTTTGAACAGAATATGGCAATATCTCATCCAAAAATGGGGAACACAGCATAGTATTCTGTTCCTGGGGAACCTACGAGCTGGGAAATTTCAGGTGTGTGCTTTCAGTGGAGAAAACAATCTATAAAGAATGATAAGAAATGTTGATTTCCAAACCTCACCCTGAATTTAGTGAGCTTGTGCTTATCTTCTGAGGTATAATGCAGGCAACATAAAACTCCGGGTACGTGTTTTAAAACCTCAAGTACAGTTCTAAATGTCTTGTGGAAAATACCATAATTTGCAGCCTGTAATTCTGTAAGTCTGTAAGTCTACAAAAGGTTCTTTTTTGCAACAAATAGAGAGATGTTAAGTTAATCTGAATACAAAAAAAGTCCAAACAAAAAGTTGCTGGTCTTAGTGGAAAGGTGAAAACTACTGATGGTAAATGTTTTAAATCTTGAGACTTAGAGAACTGAGAATAAAACCTGCGTACCATCATTTAAAATTATTTTCTAACAACATACACTACTAATTTACTTTTTTATTCTGGCTTCAGAAACTTGGAAATAGTAACAGATAGTGCAGTGTGACTCTAGCTACACCTATCTCCTAAGACGGAAACACGTTTCCAAAGCCTCTGTGAAGATTCAGCTCATTGCTTTAGGAAGTCATTGAGCTAGCATGGCACTAGCATAGCCCAGCCTGAGGAGCACAGAACACTTTGTGCTTCCCTGCACTCTGTTTCTCATCTTCACAAGAACCTGGGGTTTATTATTACCATTTTCTCCTCTGGATATCTCTTCCTCGCTCCCAGCAGCAAACCAAAGTAATTCCCAGGCAAGCAGCATCAGAGCAGACTTCTTTTTTTTCTTTTACAGAATTCCCTCTCCACTCCCCTCAAGCACTACAGCAAAATAAAATCATTGTCTCTCCATAAATGTGATTCCCCTCAGACTTTTCTGCACCTCTGAAACACAATAACTGTCTCCCAGCTCCTCCCCTTCCTTTATACTTATTTTCACATTTAAGAAGAAAAAAAAACCAAAAAGCAAAAGAACAACCCAGTAACTGTTGCATCCGCAGTAACTACAGCTGTGTGGTCTAGATAGGAAGATTTGAGTGAATGTGTAGATTACCCATATTTCTTGGGATGAAGGATAAGATCTTATGGAGAAAATACATATGGTAGGTTGTCCCTAGCAAATCTAGGAAGATAGACTTTGTGTCTGCTCATTTAAGTTGTAGTATTTTGTCTATCTACTCCAGTCCAAAATAGTTTTATTCTCCTTAGGAATGGGAGAGGAGGCAGCAGGACTGAAAAGGGAAGTACCATGTGCTCCCTAAACCCTTCTAGTAGGCTAAGAGCCTGGAATAGCTGCTCCACTTGGGAAAGGTAGAGAGCAGAGCTGCATCGTCGTTCTTTACTCTGCTACATCTAAGCAGCAAATGTCACCGGCTTTTAAAAAAAAGCAGTCTGCTTTCATGGGCACAACCATGAAGCTGCCATTGTGAAGGAGACTCTAAGTAAGTTGTAGCTCTATCACTATTTTCCAAGAAGTGCCTGTTTTGATCTTTCCAGTTTTTCTTCATGTCCCTCTTAGATATTTTCTCTCTTTTTGACAGACAGGAAGGCAGTGCTTACTGGTTTCTGCTAAGGCAACATCTCCTTTTACTACGTGGCTACACAGCCTAAAGACTTGCATTTAAAATGTAATGTGAAATTCTGTAAATTCAAATTATTCCAGGCAGGTTGGATCCAGTCCAGACACTGGAATTTTTACTCTTCCGTCCTGTGGTTACCAATACTTCAACATTCTTCATTATTCTGTGATGAGTGTTGTTGCGAGCTTTGTACTAATATGCTAGGAAGGGAGTTTTGCTGAACTGGAAGCGGAGTTGATCCAACATCCATCCCTTCTTTCTTGCCACCATCACTATAAGTAATCTCAGAGACTTTAAGGAGTTCCCAAAACACACATTATGGTTTTTTTCCTATGTGTTCTTCATTAAACAGATTTTAAATCCTTGAGTTAAAAATCTGTCTTGTTCACCCTTTGTTGGTGATGTCCTGCAACTAATGAGGGCATGATCACTCCAGAGCTGGCTGTGGAGTAATAGAGGAATCAGAGAGGCAAAGAATTTTTCTCCTTCTGAGTTACTTTCCCTGCACTTGAGTGAATACTGATAACGAATACTTCATTTTTTTTCTGTGTAGCTTAGATGATTCATTTGCTGAATTGTTTACTACATTCACAGTTTTCACATGGTATTGTTTCTTTGCCATGGCTACATGACTAAACTTTTAAATAAGATACTAGGAGAGTAATGAATTGAGCGAATTCACTGGTAGCAAAAATATCAGATTTGAGTCACATCTTCATGAATCTGTCTTTCATTATTTGATCTGCTGGAGTTTATATCCATCACTGTTTTAGCCTCTACTGATTTTTCTCTTCATCATAATGTTTTGGTTAAATTCAGTAATCTGATTTCTGGGCCAGATTCTGCTTTCAATTATGTTAGTGTAAATCTAGAAGAACCTCACTGAAGGACAGTATAGTTGTTTTTATTTATTCCAGGGTAACACAAAATGGAGATTGTCTGCTCTACATGTGCTGCTAGGTCCATATATTAATCTTAAAATATCTTTATTTGTTTACAGATACAGCATTTTTCCCCAAAAGCCTTTATCACTTGCTCCATGTGTGTTGTAAGGAAGGAGAGAAGTGTTCTTCCCTGATATTTTTTTCTTAGCCCTTTTATTTTTCTCTCCAGACACTATATTATGTGTTTAACTACTTAATATTATTTCCTCCCTGTCCACCCATCTGTTTATTTTAGTTGCTTCTTCCTCTTGGCTGGCTTCTGTATAGACTCTCCCCATATGCCTGCTAGGAATGTGAATGAATATGATTAACAAGCACTGAAATGCACAAATAAGAGCTTACTTGAAACTCTGTTTCAGGATCTGCGTGTGGTGGATGTTTCAGATCGCGTCTGCTTCTCAGCACGTTAAATATCCTGCACACAGGTGTGCAGATGAGAGCGAGTCCACACGATGAGACGGTGTTTCCTTGCAACTGAAGAGTAAGTCTTGTGAAGTGATCCTTTCTGCCTAATAATCCTCTTGGTGCGCTGTAGCAACGGTGGCTAACAGCTCTACAGAGAAGCATGTGCTGTGCATTTGCATCTGTGTAGCAGATACGCAGAGCGGAGTCCTGCCAAAGCCTCTGGAAGTGTCACATCTTACATGGGTGTTGCAACTTCCTCTGCCTCTGCACAAGCCCTACCGCTGCTGAATTCTTCCAGAGTTCTGCTAGCTTTTACACATATAATTCAATCCAGCGTTACTTCTCTGCATGAAAGTACCCTGTGGAGCTCTGCTTACTGAGGGCTTCCTGTTGTATCAGAGGTTGCAGCAACGTGCCAGAGACCTTAGAGTCTTTGTGATAAAGCAACAGGTTGAGAGAGCTGAGAAATTAAGACTGTGGGAAAAAAGATGGCAAAGATGAAACCTACCAAAGCTTAGCATATTGAGTTCTGTGACTGGGAATAGCTTTCAGCTCAGCAAGTTACGCAAAATAAATCCTGAACACATGTACCTTGCTTTCTGAATGCGCTGTTTGAATCATCTCAAGGCTGATTTTCCGAATTATTTAGTTGTATTTAGTAGATCTTTCTCAGCTGTGGGCAATCACAAGAAAACACAGTCTATCCCAGAAAGAAAGTTTTCTGCCAGGTGAGGGGTGCTTCAGATCCCAAGCCAGCTCCCTTGTTTCGGCGTTAATACTCAGTCAACAGAAAGCTGTTACTCGTGATGTTTCTGTCCCGGGAAATGACCGTACCTGTCTTTCACACACTTTGAACTTATAGCTGGAAAAATGTGTACAGACCAGATAGAAACAACATTTATTTATTTTTCAGTTTGGCCAGGAATTTTAACAGGATTCATTTTCAATTGACCTGAAAAATCAGTTTGTAGAAGTGCTGCCATAAGTGGTCAGTTCCTGGATTGCTATGGATAATACTGGAAAACCCTTGCTACAAATAATTTTTGTTGATTTACATTTTCTTAGTAAATACATTTGGCTGTGATTGCATCCTCTTTGTGCTTGAACTCTGCAAGTCTGGTTTAGTCTTACTGGCACCACTCTTTATGGAAAAAGATCTTTAAAAGCAGCTGCTGCAGAGTGCTTATACTAGGAAGCCCAATCACAAGGGCCACAGCCATCCAACAGCAACACAGAAATGGTGCCAGCAGGCTCATGACTGCTCACTGTTTGACTCCACAACTCAAACAGAAATCCAAAAACATAAAATGTTTGGCTAGGTTTGAGGGGACAGTGCGTGTATTTCATAAATGTAAAAGGAGGTAACTAATAAAAAATGCTATTTTCCTGAACAGAATAGGAAGTGAAATTAATTAAACATGCTATTCACCTATGAATAAGTCCTATGTGTTGATCAAATTCCAGAATATGCCCACTGAAAACTTGGCAAAAATCCAGAATTCAGTAGGACCTCGGTTCTCCAAATGTATGTGAGTCTGAGTAGGTGTAGAGCTCCATTGACAGGGCTCCCAGCCTGCTGCACAGTATGGACCTTTGGAAAGAAAACTTGTGTGCATCTGAGTATGTGTAACTGGTTACATATTTGGAACCCAGATTTTATCATTAATAATAAAGTCAGAGCTAAATGGTTGGTGATAAGTTGCTGAAATTCAGAGGAAGAAATTTGAAAACATATGGTAAGATTTGGTTGAAATCCAATGGAATAAAGTAATTGAATTTTGTACAAAGGCCACAGAAGGGAAATGGAAAATGTGCAATGATAAATTAATGTGTGGCCAAGGGTTACGTGTCCTATCCAGCAATATATACACTAGAAAGTAAAAAAGGTCAATGTGGGTAAATAAAGATGTGAAAAAGTAATTTAGGGTTGAGACACAGGCATATGTGAGGTATAAAACACCCAGGTATGAGAGAGATCTGGGAGTATTAGAGAATGAATTTCACAAAAAATTATTAGGAAAGCAAAGGTGAAAAATGAAATGAGGATGGGGAAAGTTTAGATATATATTAACGCATTTTTCAAGTGTCTAAGGAATGGGAGGTCAGTGAAGGAGGCAGCAGTGCCTCAAAGAGAATAGAAGGGTAATTTATTGAGAGGTAGACGCTTCAGAAGAATTAAATGTTTTCTTTGATTTATTGTTCATAAAAGGAATGGGGGACATATGCCAGGAATAGACAAATATCAAAGGAAAACAGATTCATGCCAGAATTTAAAAAATCAAAAAACTTTGGCATACGCTCTCAGCTGGTGAAAATCTGCCAGGTTCCTTTGCCCTCAATAGAGCCAGTTAACCCATTAAAGTGGTTAGGAGACATTTATCTCAAATTTCACAGTTCTACTTAGAATGCCTTAGTGAAGTATACAAATGGTTTTATAGTCTTTTTTTTCCTTTCTTTTCACTGATTTAGCTGGTGGCTTGTTGCATGGGCTTCAAAGAAGACTTTCCATTCCATAATTTATTCGCTGGATAAACTTCTGTAGAACTTGAGGATGCTAGCTACACGTTTGATGTATATTGCTTTGTATCATAGTTCTGATGATAAGAGGAGTAATACATAAATAGAAAAAAACAGCCATACTTGTTTCAGACTGAGAATCACAGAAATGGAGAGACTATTTTGGCCAATGCCAGGGTATATGATTTATTGGGTACAGAATATGTTTTCCTTCTGGCATTTTCAGTACAGGGACTGACTCTGTAAGCCTGCAAGTTTGATAGTGTAACACTTCATCTGTGAGCAGTGAGACGTGTGACGGTGGAGGAGCAAGTTAGAAGTTCTGTAAAATAAGATTCCTGTGTGAATTTAACAATTTTTGGTAGCACATTTAATGAGTCATCATACTGACTCGTAGGACTTCAGGATTCCATAGCCTGTCAGGATCAGACATACTTCAGTACCCCTTGAGAATCCAATGGCAGAGCAGTTCTAACACAACGTTTAGTGCAGTGCCATGTGTGCAGCAAGAAATGTCTTGTCTTCTTTTTTCCATCAGTCCTGCTGCTAATGTTGGATGGAGATGAATCTTTTTCTTGTGACCAAAATCCTGGGGCTTTTTTCTGGTTTCCTTCAGCATGTTCATTTTCACAAAGCTCTAAACTTAGCCTTCCACTGAAAATCATAGGGCTTTTTTCTACATTTTCTTGTTATCATTTTGGTGGATTGCCTTAAGCAAAATATTTTCATTGAGTAGTAATGATTAAAATCCTGATGCCAGTGACATGTTATTGACATATGGGAACCTGTGGAAAAGCACTTTGTGTTGACACCTGGGTCAGGATTTTGCAGTCATATTCACTGGGTTGGGCTTGAGAGGAGGAACTTGAGCAGGGAGGAGGAGGGCAGTCCTAGAAGCCTAACACAGTTGTTTGCACTTTTGTTTTTCTCCCTTAAGATAGTCAGCAGGAAAGCAATGACAGAGCTACCTTTCTTTCTTCCATTTAATAATGCAAAGAATTTTGTGAACCAGTAAACCAGAGTGAGCAGAAAAAAGTGTTCTGCAGATGAGGCATTGCCAGTAACAAAACGGAAATCTACAAGCCAAATTTTTTGTGAAAACATTTTAATCGTTTTCATACAGCTCTAAAATTAGCCCCAGTGACAGAAAACGAAACTTAGTTAATGTATTTGTAGCTCTAAGGTGCGCTGATTTATTTATGAACAGTGAATATTTTATGAAGTTGAATGAGTATTGCAAAAGAGAAGATGAATATTCACTTCAGTTTTAGAAATGGGTTGTTGTGTTTATGCCTTTTCTATGATCACTTTCTATGAACCTTCTAGTGATTGAAATGCAATTCCCTTGAACTGATATCAAACTGTACTGTCTGAGGGCACTCAAGGATCATGGATATAAGACTCAACCTGAATGAATCACATAAGGACCTGACTCCATCCATCTCAGTTAGGATAAGGCCACATGGAAATGCGACAAGATTTGGAAACATATTTTCTAGCAGAATAATTGTTTGTTTATTTTCTATTGAAAAATTCTATTTAATCAGCATAAAACATTTTGAGTAAGGCAAGTTTATTTCTTTAAAAATTTAATTTCAAGCAAAAATATTCCAGTAATGTTGAAATATTCTGGTTTAGCACTTTCAGAATGCAAAGTTTCATTTTTCTAAACTTTTGAATTACTTCCCATGTAAAAAAATATTCTTCATATATTACCCAAATCAGTCATATATAGGGAAGAAAAATAAGCTAATCAAAAATCTTTTTTTTCCAAAATACATTTGACATAATAAAAAAGCCACAAACCTCTCTTAGAAGTTTCAGATCTTTCAAGTCCTTATTAACCACATTCTGTCACCATTTGTACACTCACAAGGAAAAGAAAAAAAAAAAAGGGAAGTTTTGGGTTTGTTTTTTTTTAATTTTTCAGGCGCAACTTTGGTATTCAAGCTGATGGATATATTCTCCAAATATATGGGCATGTGTGTGTGTTTCTGAAAAACCTTCAAGACAAATTTTTGTGACAGGATGTCAGTCAGAGCATAAAGTTTTTTTCTTACTAGGTCAAATATTTAAAGGCTTTTCAGATCAATAAAGCAGAGGCAAACTCTATTGAAAGTGCTTATAGGAGAGAATGATGTGAAGAATGGTCACGGATGCTTTTTCAGCAAATTAGGGTGTCCAAGAAAAAGGCTACCAGCAAAGGAAAGTTTTGGTAACAAGCATATTTCTTCTCCATCACAGTGCTCACAAACAATGATATAATTCATCTGACTCCAAAGTTTTTCTCCCGGTGCACCACTTTTGTGCACTGCATGAAAGGACTACCAGCAGTAAAATCATAGAGGAAAAATATGTTCATTTGCCCATACTGTGCTGAAGCCATGGCCAAATATCAGTCACCTGGTTCACAGCCCATCATATTAGTGTAAACCTACTTACTTACCTTTGCTGCAGCTCTGCTCTGATGTGCTTAGGCACAACCTGAGGCGGAGGGAAAGGAGAGATCTCTGCCATCACCTGCTGCCTTGGCCAGCTGGCAGCCTTTGGCATCAGGACAGAGTGAAGAGCTCAGGAAGTACTGTCCAAATGATTTTGCTGAAGTGCGTGTTGTTTGGGGTTTGTTTCTTGACCACTTAAGGCAAAGAAAATCTTTGCACAGTCCCTCAGTGCTTTTTAACAGGAAGAATTTCTAAAATTACTTGATGAAACCAAGCTATATGAGAAAGTTAAAAGTGAGAAGCACACAGGGTTTAATGTCAAGAACAATGTGCACCTAAAACACATGCAGAAAAGGAAAATATTAAAGACTGCAGCCTGTCCTTAAAATTCAAAATTAAATTGAAGATCCTTGTCTTAAACAGTGGAAGCAGGGAATGATTCTGTATGACAAGGTTGTGGAGTTTGTCCCTCCAAGCCCCAGGGGAGCAAGATCAGCAGTGCCTAACAGGCTTTGCTTCTTATCTCATCACCAGAGTGTTTCTCTAGCTCTGGAACGCACTGGTCCTTTGGTAAAGTGATAACTAATATGAGATTTCAAGTTTAATTTTTCTTAGCACCTTTTTTTTCAAAGTTGTCTACACCATAATTTTCTGTGATGCCCTGATAATGACACTTCACTACAAAGGGAGAAGGCTGGGCTTCCTCAGCATGGACCTTCAATTGAATCACTATTTATGGTAAAAATAGAAAAGGTGCACCATGTGTTGACCTTGGCCACCAGCCTGTTAGTCAGTATAATCCTGGCAGAGACACCTCACTGGATATGATCATCAAAAAGTGGATTATATAGCTGAACTCTGCTCCAATGCTGAAGCATTCAAAATCTGTTTGAAAAAGTGTCAGCAATACGGTGTTTGTATCCACAAGAAGCCCCTGGCAGGAGGTTCTTCACAGGTTATTATGCTATCACCTGAAACCAATTGCCTGAAACAAACTGAAGTAAGTTCTTCTTTAAAACACACTACTCTGAATTCTCATTAGGTGTTGGGACTAGTTTAGTAGTTTTGTTCAGACTACCTTACAAAAACAGAAAGTCAACTTTTATTTCTGGGCAGAGGGCTGCATGAGATTTTTGGCTGATTGCAGTTTTGGTGGGGTTTTTTAGCTGTGCCTTAGTAATGAAAGCTTTTAAGTTTCTTCAGAAATGACTGACAAAATCCTGTGCATTGCTGTATTTATTTAATTTCTGTAATACGTCCGTTTATAGGACAAAATATATAGTTTTAATGTAATGATGCATAGCTTTGGTCAAGGTTCTTCATTAATTAGAAATAGAAAGGAAGCTAATGGCATGTTCACAACATGCAGTGAAATGTGTTTAATTAACATGGAGAGGCCTCCAAAAATAGTATCTAACTGAGCTAGCTCCAAAAGCAGTAATATTGCACTTACTTGGCAAACCACTCAAGCTAATTAGCCTTGCAATGAGAGGCGGCTTAGTAGCTCAGTTATATTGTCTTTCCTCTCCAAACATATTGCTTTTGGGGCTGAGCAAGGGACATCACCTGGCACTGTTTTTCACCCTGCAGCCCTGCTCCCACACTCCCGGGCTGTGCTGCATTCTCCACGATGTGTGTTGTGGATGCACCTGTCCTCTCTTCTCTTTTGGGTAGAGGGGAAAAAACAAACATGTCCCCCGTCCTCTCCAAAAATAATCCAAACCCAAGCTCAAAAGATGAACTTGCTAGATGATCTTTTAGAAGAAACAGAGCAAAGTTAATGTTGTCTCAGGGGCTGACCATGCTGATATTGTCAAATTCAACATGTGCTTAAATATTTAATGTATTATGGAAAAACTCAGCTATATGTGGTCCCACTAAAATAAATGTACTGATAAAGGCTGGACAAAAAAAAAATAAGACAAATTAGAAAAAATACCTGTAAGAAAAATAAGTGATAGTGTAATGTTATGCAGTTTGCATAGGAAAGGCCAAATATTTTGTGCAAAGTCTGGGGAGGGCGGAAGAGTTGCTTGTTCAAGTGTCCCACACTCAAATGGTAAGATATGTTTCAGATAAGAAACATCTGCAGAGTTGTTGAGGCACTCTTAACTGGCAAACAGAAGAGTTTCTCAAATAGATCAGCATAGGACAACTGAAGCAAAATTCTTAGAAGGAACATGTAGCAAATGTGCAGAGAATTTCAGTGGCTTGCTTCTGAAATCCTTAATATCCAGGTATTTCTTCAGGGAGACCATAAAGATATTCCTAGAGCTATGACAGCCTACATGGGGGAATGCAGGAAGCTTTAAACCTCTGGGTCATCAACATATCAATTGTTAGAAATGTAGGTCAAGACTCTTAAAACTATCATATTAAAATATACTGTTCAGGATACCTAAAGTGTGGATTAGGGATCTTGGCTTTTCATAACAATTCTGGAATGATATTCATGAAAGGACATATAATAGCAGCTGCATAACTTATGGGTCCGTACAGTTAATGCCAATGCTTCACAGGCAATACCTGTCAAATGAGGATGTGGTTTGGTTTGGTTTGGTTTGGTTTGGTTTGGTTTGGTGTTAACGTTCTGCCTGTTTTGTGTGGAAGCAAATGTCTAAGAGTGTTCATTTATTGGAGTGTTTGCTTTGGAAAAGTGGAAGCGCTACATTTTTACAGTGAGCCCAAATTTGAACAAGTAGCACATATAGCTATGTGTTAGGGAGTTAAAGTGTTTTTGTAGACTTTCTAATCACTTTGCTAAAACAAAGTAATGAGTGTGGATTAAGATCCTATTTAGTTTAATGTTTTGCCAGAAAGACACAGACGCATACTATCACATATATAGTATGTTACATAAGAGAAATTGTATAGAAAAAGTTATGAATCTCCCAAAGCTTTTTCAGTTGTTCTCTGTTTCAAAAACCTATAGAGCAAAATAATAATAATGAAACTTATTCTAGTGCTTTCTTATTTTTAAAGTAAAGAATCTGTTTTCATGAAGATAACATGTTTGCCAGATTTCATCCCTTAGTGAATTCTTAAAGCCTTGTTATTTGTTTGTCATAGAAATGACGGCTGAAACCGAACCATTGCAACTCTGGGAGACAACACTATAATAAAGTGAGTGAAATACCTCTAAATATAAGGAGAAATGATTATTGTATTTACTACCTTGAAACCAAACCAGAAATGAAAATGAAAATTTTCTGTTAAAAAAAAAAAGATGTGGTGACTTAATCTCAGAATCCCTTGGGCATGAGAACTATGACTCAGCTGACTTGTGATTTGATGCTGATATTCAGAAAATTGCAGACAGAACACCACAGCCCTATCAAAAGTGTCCATATCCTCAGCACTAGGGGTAAAGAATAAAACTTTTTACAGTGTTTCGCAATGGGGTGACAGCTGTCACTACTATTTTGTGGAGGTCTGTCTTACTGGCACTTGTGAATGACTAACTGGTTAAGACTTCTGATTTATAGGCAGAGAAATAAAATTAGTGTAAGAATTATGAAAACAGCACCCTTACACTACCAGAAAGATAATCTGAGTAAGAAGGCAGACCATTTGGGTATATGAATGACATTTTAGAAGGTATTTTTGTCATATTTGTCCCAACTGCGAGCTAATTTTTAGTTTGAATAAGGACATAATCATGGGTTAATTATAATTAGCATACTTCTCTTTTGTAAGTGATGTCTCCTGCATGCATAATCTGCACTACAGTTCAGAAAGTTTGCTTTAGCAAATGAATTAACATGTAGGGGCAACATAACTCAAGACTTCTAAAATGCAAAAAGACAGATAGTTTCACCAAGATGAGCACAGGGTAACAGATTATTTTACCCAGCTCCTATATCAAGTTTTGCAGTATATGTTGACTTTATTATTAACTCAGATGGGCTGCTACTGCTGTCCAATGAGCTATTTTATAGCTAGCTGACTGTGTTGGGGAAACCACCAAGCTGAAGGCCAGGGAAGCAGAGATGCTCTGATAGACACTCTGATAACATCTGTGGGATTTTACAGACTGAATTTTTGGTGACAATTGTGGCAGAAATGAAAATTCCATGTAACACCATTATTCTTGCGAGGAACAAAAATACACAAAGTGAACTGCATCTCAAGCTCAGGATGGATCTGAGGACAGTACTACTAAATTACAAGTTACTACTGAAAGAGCCATATTGAATGTGTTGGAGAAGAAGGTGGTGATTCTCGGTTTCCCGTTCCAACTCTAGACTGCAAATCGGAAGTATTCAAGACACTAGTAATTCAGAAGAACCTAAAAATTTTCAAAATTCATGGTAAGATATAAGAGTAATACTTAAGTAGAGCTTAAGATGTTCAAAATGCATTTTAAGATATTGGTCACAACTTTCAGGCCGTGGAAGTTTTGGACAAGTGAAACAAAGAGTTTGGCTTTTCAGCTGACTATCCCCACAGCACACTCTCGGGTTGTATTTTTCTCTGAAAACAGCATGATGAAACAAAGAAATTGGAGAATGCTGAAATCCTGGCTGTATCATAAAGAGAGAGTTCATTGATAATTTTGTAACTCTCCATTTCAATACTAAAAAGAAGGAAGCTAGCATAATATTACATCTTCAGTTTTCAGGGTTTATAATGAAGTTTCTAAGCTATCAAAGAGGGAAGTGAATTATATCTGACGAAGATGTAAAGAAATTACTATATACAAGTAAACACAAACCAGCTTGATACATTTTACTTTGAATTCTCAATCTCAGATTTTTCTTTACAAGCCTACTTAGAAATCCAAACAGCCAAAGATTTTAAAGACTCGCCAGATACAGTTTCCGTGTGTTCTTTCTGAGCTGCCACATATTTTGAAGGGATGTTTCTTCGTCCAGCATTGAAACATTTTTTCCACCGTGGTTCTGTATGTGTTTTGAGTATCACACAGACTAGTGGCTTTTTCAGAGCTGTCTTTCCACCTGTACTTCAACCTCCTTTAAAATGAGCAGGACTGTGCTCTGAGATTTAAGCATACAGAAAAGGGATAGCATGGAATACAAAAGGTTAATTTTTTTGCCCAGTGATTGCTACCCTTTTAACATTGCTTTTCTTCTTTAATCTGGTATTAATTTTATCCCTAGCCTTGCTCCTGAGATCACTTATTGCCAGTGTAAAACAAGAATCCCTCCTGGTCATCTACACTGTGATCTTTGAATTAAACTACTTGGGTAGGGTATGCACAAGGTACGCTTCCATAGGGTTTATTAAAGGAAATTTTCTTAGCAAATATGTCTGTTTCATTTGAATCTGAGGAATAATTGGTTAATGAGGGAATGATTACTTTGTTCAGACATGATTACTGAAGAAATGTTTGGTCCATATGTTGCTGAATAATGTGAAATTCTCCAGTGAAAGGGGACAATGATTAGAAGAAATAAGATAGCTGGAAAATATATTCCCCAAAGTCTTACACTAGTTTTTGTTAACAAGCCAACTCTAAGGATAGTGTTTCCCTCAATAGGCATGGAAGTTCAAAATACCTAATCAGTTTAAACTGTTTGTTGAAAAAACAGTAGGTAATTTCATTTGTTTTTCTTAGATCAAAGAGCTGTATCTTCCTCTGATAAACAATGTGACTATCACAGCTGTTTCTCCCCTTTAACATGATGTTAATTTCTTATTTTTGCCTTGATGGGCATGTATTAATACAACTATGTCTTAAAAATAATCCCATACTTCTCTGCTTCTTATTAGTTTATCTTACCACAGGAACTGAATGTATTTGCACTCTGACATACATGCAATGTGCATGCGTGCACGCATGCACACACAGGCACATAATAGCTGCTGTGCACTGTAATTCTTATGGTTAATTAAGAATATTCAAGTGTTTTCATTATCCAGGGTAATTTTGACTTGCTTAGAAATTTCTCTAAGTCTTACTTTACCACTGAAACTTGGTGTGCTTGCTTGCAATCAAAAGGTGTCTTCTTCCCCACTGTAAAAATGGCTGCACACTTCAAGAGATTAATGAAACGTAGGTGGGTAGGTATGTGGATAGGTAGATANGCTGAAACTTGGTGTGCTTGCTTCTTCAACACTTCAAGAGATGAATGAAACGTAGGTAGGTAGGTATGTGGATAGGTAGATATGACACCATTTGCAAACTAGTGGAAGATACTGAAAATTTCAAAGCTGCCCAATGCTAAGGATCCGGTTCCAGAATACGTTCAAATGGATATCTGACTTGAAGCCTGCGGACAGTCCCACAGAAGTTTATGGCAGGGAAGACAGGCAAGCAATGGCAGATCAGATGAGGGATCCATAGATACAGATCTCTGAACTTTCAGAAATGCTGGAGTGCTTGACTCCCGCTGATTTAAACTGGAATTAAACAGCTCAGTGCTGTTGAATCTGCCTCTGGCATCTAGCTTTCAGCTTCTGCCAATTACCCTGTAAAGTACCTCCGACCAAAGCGACTTGCCCAAGGTCGTACACAAATATGTGGTCTCTTTTCTAAAGTTGAAGGAATGCTCAGTAGTTATTTCATTTTAAAAAGTTATGAATTTTAAGAGGTTTTTTTGTCCCTTTCCTTTTCATCCAGTTAAGTCTTTTATCAGATCTGACTAGAGACAAGGAATATTCAAAATTCCTCTTCATCCACTTCATCAATTTTCCGCTGGAAAATTTCTTGTTTTATTTTTGGTAAGCAAAGTAGTTACTATTTGCCAGTTCAGTCTCCAGGTAGCTAGCTTTCATAGAGCTGAAAATAAATGTTGTAAACGAAACATCTGTCAAGACTATTATTTTCTAATAACATTAATAGGCAGATGTTTTTAGATGACAAAGCAAATGTATCAGTTCTGATTTGTTCTTTTGTCCTGAGCTGAACTTGTGGCCATTGAAAGGTACTTACCTTAAAAAGTGTCTCACTATGAGCAATAATTCCGTGAGTTCAGTAATGTGAGATTTTTCCACATAGAAAAGTATCATAAAGGCCAACTGCTCACAGAAAAAATGTTAGTGCATTGTCCAAAAACATACTCGTGTGGAGGAAGATACCCTCTCCATTGGCAGGACTGGTAGTTCAATCTACATATAGTTTGCACAGAAGTACTGTGCCAATTCAATTACCGTCTGATTAATGAAGTGTAGCAGGTTTATTTCAGGGGTCTAGCTAGCTATTAATTAGCATATTGGGGCCTATACTCTACTGTTTTGCCCTGATATGCTTTGAAAAATCCCAATGCAATTAAATAAACTCTAATATGCTTTAAATAGTTACTTGAGAAAACACATTCAGATTTTTTTAAAACCCTTATGGGATTTTTAAGCACATCCAGATTTATTGTAAAGCATCCGAAGTTCTTTGTAAACACTCTTGTTGTGTTGGTTTTTGCTGTTCAGCAAAACAGCATTCCCTTTGCTTTAACAGAAGACTTCCTCTAACACAAGAAGCGGATGTTATTTCCTTACGGTGCCCTGGAGCAAATAATGATGGTGCTGGTACCCCCAAATCCATTAAAGTTGCTTTCACTTTTTGTGATTTACCTAGTTTTTGTTGGATTTCTTCACCTCTACATTGTTTTAATTTTTTTTTTCTTTTTCCCCAAGAAGATCACTTCTAACAGTGGAAAACTGGAAAGCTTGTTAGCATAGGGTTTGAGGTCAGGCAGTGGAGAGTAGGAAGCACCACACTGCCTAAACTAGAAGGAGCTGAACCCTTTCTACCCTGGACAGTAGCACAGAGTGCTAATAAATGCCCTGTATGTTCCTCGGGTCAAAGGGATTGTCTGAGCAGGAACATTTCAGTGCATACTGATCGCAAGTGGGCTGGAGAGATGTTTTATTCAGAGCATTAGCTATTTAGCATCCTTGCAGCCTGGGAGATACAGGAGTGTGAGACCAGTTAACAGAGCAATGGAAATATGGGTTAGATATGTCCTTTATAAATTTTAGTACTCCTCTGACTTTAAATTGTTTCATGGCTTCCAATGTGTCACAAGTGACTTAGTTCTGTATCCCATGCACTACACAGATCAGTTTGTTTATTCTCTTGTCTTCACCAATCCCTTCTTTTTCACCCGCCTCCAGGCTCTTTCTCCCACTTCATCTGGACCTCAAGAAGCTCTCAAATTTTAGTCTGCTATTCCCCTTTGTCCTCTGCTTTCACACTTAGAAATCATTTAAATCCCTTATCCCCCTTTTTCCTACAAATATCAAATTAAAACACATTTTGTTCTGGAGGCCTTCTTTTGTTTGCCTACTCACCAGTGATGCCCGCATGCTCCATTGCCTTGTGATTGCTCATGCCTGGGTTAAATCCTGTGCTCTTAAAAGCGCCTTTTTGTCTCTGAAGTAGTTCATGGGAGATGGGCCGTCTTCTTTAGACACAAGTTTTGGCTTTTAGTGTTCAGACTTGTCTTTTCTGTACCAAAGGTTCTGGTATTTACAGTTTTGTCTGAATATACTTTAAAGAAACTTTTCATCTTCCCTCAGTCACAGAAAAAATTAATAGCAGTTCTTTTGCTATGCAGGGTTGCATGAGAAGCCTCTGTATTACATCTGGCACTATTCTCCCATATTGTCTAAAGCATATATTAAGGAATGATTTTTCATGTGTATTTTGACATTCTGTTTTGCACACAGCAGGCAACAGTAAGTTTACAACAAGTTGCACAATCGTCCACTCACACTGTCCTCCTAGCCCGGGGAGTGTTGCTGTGGTGGTTTGTGGAGCCACAATCAAGTAAGCTTGTAGAAAGAAGCTACCAAAAGTGAGGTACCACTGCAGATTCAGTACGCAGCACAGTGCATCTCAGAGGAAGCCAAAAGGCAAGGTTGGGCAAAGGTGCTGATACCCAGGTCCCAGGGCAGCACTGTGGCTCTTCCCAAAGGGCTCACATCACAGCAAGACGGATCCAACATGCCACACTGCTCTTGGTATCTCCCTTTTCTTGACCTATCCCTTTTTATTTCTTTAATTATTTTTTTATTTTGTCATTTTCACTCGTGTTGTCCTTATATACATACATTCCTGAACTGCACCTGAAAAACATCTTTCTGTGCATTCTTTGTAACTGAAGGAGGCCTTGATCCATCAGACAACTCAAGAGCACACTGGACTCTAGGCACCTGCAGAGTGCTTTTGGATCAATAGAGAGATTCATGCGCTTAAATTCAGGCACATGTTTCATTACCTGGCTGAACCATGGCAGAAAAGCCATTCACTTAACATTAGGGCTGTTTTGTTTTATAAATAGCATGATTAACTTCCTGCCTTTTCTATTTGTATGCAAAATGTAGTATACATATTTTGCATAACTGAAGCTAACTACAAGGTCATAACTGTGCTTTAAATGGACATAAAGTGCCAAATAACCTGGGTTTAGGGGTGATTTCTATGGGTGATTATTAAATGAATGATTGATTGGCAGGTTGGTCTAACAGGGTGGCAGTGAGATGATTGGATAGCCCTGTTCCATAGCACTCTCACCCTCCTTCAGCCCTGTCTTTACCACACTCAAGCACACCCTTTTTTATGAGGTGGACTTTGAACTATCTTTCCGTAGTGTCTCCAAAAGGCACAGTGAACATATTATGCGACTATTCATTGCAGCAAAGTTACCACATAATAATTTACAATTTTATGGAACTGCTAGGATTAGCTATGTATCATCTATTTTTAATACACATCATTGTGGTATGTGAGCAATAATGAATGTATTTAAATAAATCAAAAAAACCAAATGAATGCTGAGTTGTTGTCAATCACTTGCAGATGAGCCTACTCTGGTGAGAAGATATAATGGAGAATTTTCTGAGAGTGATTTATTGAGTCAACCAGCATCACTCTGGAACAACTGATACCTTTCCAGTATAGGGCTACACATGCAAGTGAAGTTTAGCAAGAATACCTAAGTGACAAATCTGAGACAAATCTTTGTTAAAAATTTTGTCTGGATTTTTTGAGTTATGGTGCAGAATGAAAAAAAAAACCCAAACCAAAAGCAGAATCAGAAGGGAGCATAGCCATGTCTAATTTGTAATTTGCAAGCACTGGAGATCTCTGTACCTCGTACGGACTAATGTGTTGACTTACTGAGATGAAGGAAGCCATTTCTTTGTCCTTTCAAGGAAAAATATTACAGAGTTTCATAGGAAAGGATACTGAATTTAGGTTTGTTGCTTCTCTTTGTGAACTGCTTTTTTGCCTTTTATTTGGAGAGAGTTACTATCTGAAGTTTTATCATAATCAGCTATCTTAAGATAATAAGACGTCAAATAATTCTAAGTGATGAGGTAGGAGAAACACAAAATATTTTACATAATGTTTTGTAGTCCTGCATAGTAAAATGCAGTTTTGCTAGAGAGGGCTGGAAGAAGTGTGTCTATTTTCCGGGGCTGATAATACATAGAACATTTCTATCTCTTGCGCATTTGACTGCATGCCACCTATTCCATATGTTCTGAACTCAAATCTAAGTAGGATTAGATTTGGTCAGTTCATGGATCAAAGCTCCAGGGGCAACTTAAATGCTAAATATGGGAAACAATATTGATGATCTAACTTTTTATTTGACATTATTTCAGTGAACTAGCATGCCAGAATTGTGTCATGGGGCCACTCTGCTGTTAGAGGTGCTGTTATACAATGACATGTAAAGATTTTGTAATCACTTAGGAAAAAGTGTCAGGCAGATATAAATATAGATATAGATGGTATAGATAAAGATATAGATAATAGAGATTATATAGATAATTAATAGAGATATAGATACAGATATAGATATAGATATATAGATATAGATGTAGATATAGCTATAGATGTAGATGATATAGATAGATGGATGGATATGGATATGGATATGGATATGGATATGGATAGATATAGATATAGATGATATAGATATTCTACCTCCAAGATTTTAATTTGGTTTTTAGTTTCAACTGGAAAAACACTGTTTATTTCAAAACTATCATGTAATCATTATGACGATTTTTAAAAGCAGGCTATATTTCACATCAGAAATGCATTTCATTGGTGCAGTTTTTATTTCGTTACACAGTTTGTCAAAGACCCTGGTCTTGCAAACTCATGCAATTGAATGAAGATTTGGGGTTAGAATACAAAACTGCGCTAAAATTAACAGCTCTCTGCACCAGCCTCATCTTTTACACATGTAGATCGGACTTCAGTTCTGGAATGTTCATTAAAGAGCTTGGAAGTAAAAAATACTTTCACTAAAACTGCACTACTGTCACTGAGCACTGATGGTCAGCACAGGAATGCCTGAGGATACAATGCCAAATGTATCGTGCATTTCTGGAATCTTTCTTTTGTGGGAATAACTGGTACCATTTGCACAGAAGGGCTTGCAATGGTATCCATGAAGTGAGGAGAGGAGAAGAAAGAAGTCTGTGAGATAACACATATCCTGAGAAGTTGCCTACTCTTTTTACCAGTAAAGTTAAAGATCCTTAGATAGGTATAAAAAAGCCAAAATATCATTAAACAAAATTGTTCTACCTCTTGGAATGAATGAGTTTGCTTCTTTCCCAGTGCCTGCCTTCCTGTATGCATAGCATGACAATCCAATCTCTAAGAGCCAAAATGAAAATGAAGTAAAAATTAGTGTTAATAATGAAGGCGTGTTTTTACAGTTTCACTTTCATTGACTAGAGCAGCAGAGTGCAACTGGAGATGTTGAAAGAAAAACTCTTCACCTGTCCTCTGCTTAATTAAAATACATTAGATACATAGATTTATTTGAGGGTTTGATGTTAAATGAAGATGAATGAAATGTTTTATGGAAGTCGATGAAATGTTATTTGCTTAAATAAGCAATTCTCTTCTACCAGTACTTGGGCTCACATAGAAGAATAATGCCTTATTCCTACTTAGTTATGAGCAGTATTTTACTGAGGCTCCCTACAGTCCACTGTAACATTAATTTTGCCAGTAGCTGGGAGCAGGTAAAATAGAAAAGAGCAACTATTTATTAAGGGTAGTTTGGGGGATGCCACGGCAGCCAGGAGACGGCATGGCCTCCACAGTGATCTTCACTTCTTAATAAGAATTCCACGCATTCTGGTCTTGTCCGGTCGATGCAGACTGCCGATGGATCTTGCCCTGCGGAAATTGAGTCTCCAGCTCAATCAGTTCATGTTGGGCAGCTTTAGATATTGCTGCCTACAGGTGGCTATCCTCATGCTATCAATCCTCTATGCCTATACAAGCCTCTACCATTTTTTCCTTAGATTAGTGACATAGAGGGCCCTAAAATGGTGCTAAACAGGCCCCAGTACTTTTTCAGCCAGTGAAGGCTGATGAGGTCTATTACATAGTTATCTCAAATCTTTTTGCACAATCAAATAATTTTCACTGGCTTCTTATGAAAAAAAGCCTTCTCCACCTTAGACATTCCTGGAGCTACAATTTATCCCATAGGATGCACACATAATTTTACTGGCTATCTTGGATTGAAGTCCAGTTATTGCAGAAAGACTGCTTGCAGAAGCTCTATCTAAGAGTGGCATATTTTGGCACGTAGTGTTCCTGTGAGACACAAAATTCCTGCTTAATCCTTCACGGGTTTTTTTTTTCACTCTTCGGAAACAATTTTAATGTTGCTCTTTATGATGATGATCATCTTTTCATCCAACATCCCATACTACTTCATTTGGACTAACTAAGCTCTGGTGGCAGAAATGCTTATATAAAAGTTCATTGACTGTTGCAGTTTGGGTAGATATATTAAAGGACGAATCCTGTCACTTCCTCACAGTGCCAGGGTTTATAAATAACACGTGTACAGGACAGAAGGGGAGAAATGGGCCCGCTTGTGGGATATGCTGAAGAACTATTGCTTTGTAAATTGCCCTATATCTCTCCTCCTGCCGCATTTTATATAAATTTCCTCTAAAACCAACTCCAGTTGTTGGCTGAAGAGAGGTTGTTATCTCATCAGATCTGTTAGCATTCTTCACTGCTTCTGTGTCATTGGCCAGCACTTACAATGAAATCCCAGGCTGTCCATACCACTCCATGAATCAGTTCTGCCATTGTTTACTAAAATTTGGAATAGAATTGTTGTTAATCGTGAACATTTACAGATGACTGGTAAATGGTTTAAGGAAATTATGTTTTCTCTTAAGTTGTTAAAAACAGAGAAACTCTTAAGTTGCAGAAAACAGAGAAAGAATGCAAAGCACACTAGTGGCTAAGGGGGTGCAGAATTTCACTCCCACAGCAAAACAAGCCAAGTTCATAATAATGAAAATTTGTTCTCTTGGCTCTGGTTGAGTTCTGGATCAGTCCATGCATCCTATTGACACTATGAAGAAGAAGGGATTATTGTCTTGACATTTCCTTGTAATTTTTCTAAAAAGAAAATAATAATTTGTAGCTTGTCAGTCTTTGCCAAGATTCAGCTTAGAGGGAATATTTTATAGCTGAGATATAAACCTCTGAAGTAAAAATGCAGACACAACTTTAAGTACAGTGTTGCAAATGCAGAGTTAAGTAATGTTAATCTATCAATACACAGTATGTGCAAACATATGTTTATAGACAGAGAGACAAGCATGTATAAATGAGAGGATAAAATCCCTATTTCTCATTTGGTGCTATGCAATTTCTATCAATTTAGAAATGTGTTATGATTTTATTTTAAGCTGACATACTGTAAATTGTGCTTATTTGAGAATACTTACTTAACTCTTACGGTTTATAAGACAGAAAAGGAAGATGTCTTTGGAAGTCCTCCAGTGACCTAAAATGAACTAATAAATAATAGAAAAATGTTGTCCCTTATTTGAAAACTTTGGAATGGTTGTCATCTTTAAATCTACACATAGCATAAAAATAGGCTTTCCGTGATTAGGATTTACTATAAAATCTGATAAATATAGCAGAGTTTGCTTCTTTAGGGGCAGGCTGTTTATTATGCTCATGTTAAAAGAGAAATTACCAGATCTCTAGGTGAGGTATTTTAGAAATTTGGCAGATGGCTTTACTTTGTATTTGTGGCACAGAATCCTGTTCTAATTTTGTGTTCGATTGGAATATTCAACAGCTTCTGGTGCTACTAGGACTTGCTATCTGAAAGACAGAGTTTGCAAACTATAAATATGAACTTTGAAAATATATATCCTAGAGTTAGTCCAGTAGATTGTGTTTATAACGCTCACTTATTGGCTGACTGATGCATTTTGGCCCCAGACCAAAAACAAAGGCTGCCTGGTTGAGCAGTGCCTCCTGCCAACTGGGAAGGCAGGCGGATATTGGGGCGGTGGTTAATATTGGGAAGATATTTAGAGTTGGGTTCTGGCAACTACCAGTCTTCCTCACTCATGGTGCCTCCAGCCTCACGTTCACACCCCTTGGCCATATCTCCTCACCTGTCCTCTTTATCCTCAGCTGCTGATTTGTTCTGCTGGGGAACAATTCCATTGCAAGACAAGAAAAGTTCTGTGTATACAAGCAAGGGATTTCAGCCTCAAGTTTATTCACAGCCTGGGTGAAAACCCACCAAACAAGGCTGCTGACCTGTGCCATCATTGTCACCACTGTAACACCAAAGGAAGCCCTGTTCCTGTGGGGAGACATGGGAGGCATTTCCCATTTGTCTCCTTAGCTGCCCCCACCGTGGAGTTCAATGGAGGTGGAGCTGAGCCAGCACGGAGGTGTGGGCAGGCAGCAGCACTGCCTGCGGCATTGGCCAAGCTGAGGGATATAAACTTGTCCTCTTTCAGCTGTTAGCTACCAGCTTTCTTCAGGGGTGGATGCACCAGGAGCCTTGCCTGGAGCCGTGACCTGTTCTGCACCACCCATTGTCCCAGCTCATAGCCAAAACCTCAGAGCCTTTCCCAATAATGTTGGCTTAAGTGAACAAAATTTCAACCTTAATTTGTAAAGTCATGACTGATTTGTGGGTGTGACTGTGCTTGTATAAGCTAAATAAAATTTTCTCTGACATATCCAACATCATGGCCTGCTTGTTCATACCCCTCCCCTGGCCTGAAGCCTACAGGCAGATATATAACAGAGGGATTTCCTACTACTCCCTACAACTGGATGTGTCAGGGACCAGCAGGTTCATTTAATGCATTGAAACAGGCAGTATTTATTTACCATCACTTATAATTTTAACTTCAGTTGAATGTGATCTTGAAGGAGTCATTCTGAAGTAGTTATATGAGAGGAGTAAGGCGGTCCTTGCTATTTTTCACACAGGACTGGTCAAAGCTTTCTTCAAGCTCTTTCCGATTATGAGACACTCTGTGTCTCTTCCCAGAGTTTTCTCTGATGGAGTGCATATTCCCAGTGGAAATGACAGAGGAATTCAGAGGAGAAATTTAAAAAGACCCCCTGAAGCATATTTGATACCATAAGAGTGGGGTCCCAACATGGATTCGTATATAGGTGGGTGACACCGTAAAGAATTTTCTGCTTTCTATGTCAAGAGCTTCCAAGTGCTAAGAAAAGACCAGTGTTGTGAGTGGCATCAGGTTTGAATTGAGTCAGAGGAGACAAGAGTAGATAGCAGCCATTCAGCTGGCTTTGTCAGAGTGGATTTTCTACAAAATGAAGGATTTAGCAGTCTTGTTATCCACTGTAATTATACAGTGTATAGAATGTCCAGTCCAACATTCCAAAGAAGTGTTTTTCCTAGAAATAGTGTTGAGAAGCTCTGATGTGGGGCAATTGTACTTTTTGGCAAGGAAAGATAATTTTTAAAATACTGGCAAAGACTCTCCTTTCTGTACCATGAATTCTGGCAATAACCGACCTTTTCGCCTTAAACTGCCAGCTTATATTGGCTCCATTTGTTTTAAATCCCTTGTTCTCAACAGGCTGTGTAATCAGAATGACAGGCTGCTCACAGCTTCCCTGGTGCTCAGCTGCATGCAGGTCATGCCCAAGCCTCCTTTCTGGAAAGAGGCTGTGCACTGACTCCTGGCTACCTGTGAGTCTGAGCATATGTACCTGCTCAGGGGCGAGGAAAGCACAGCAGCTTGGTGTTTAACACCAATAAGTGTTGAAGGAGTGGAAATCTTATTCTCTGCACTACTGTTCTTAAATTGGAGTCTCCCTGCTTTCTTACAGCAGCCCAGCCAAATCTCCTTAGCCGGTATCATCATTACATTGTCAATAAAAACTTTAAAGTTAAGGTTAGATATTCACTGAGCGGTAACTGCTCTGGTAAAGAAAACCAAAGCACTTGTTAGCACCTGTCTTTTTGGCAAAGTATGTGATTGCTTTGGCTGATGTACCAAGCAGACACAGTATTATTTTATTAGTATTACAGTTCAAGAGCTTATTAAAAGATGCCAGCAAACACCAAACTGTGATTTTTTTAAGAGATACATTTTTAAGAAAGCTAAATTGCCTATTTACATTTCTGTCTTAAAAATTTCAGTATCATTTGTGCGTCACTAGCCTTGATGATATAAATGAATTATCACAACATCATCGTTAGCATGCAGGGAAAAGTTAGCTGTTGGGTATTTGTGATCAATTTGAGGATAATATATATAATTACCATCCATTATATTAATAAAATACCTAATATAAAACCCCCTAATATAAACAAAAGGCAATCCTCAACACCACATAAAATCAAAATATTTTTATTCCAAGTACCTTGGTGTTTAATAGTATCCCTGTGTACAGATGGTTTGCTTCAGTGTACTAGAGACAATAATTTAGTAATGCACTCAAGCGTCTTAAAAGACACTGCAAACAACGCATTTAAGTAGCAACTTTCTTTTTCTTGCTATTTAGATCTTTACCTTGTACAGGTCTTCTTAGCTGTTAGGATTTTGATTAGTTTTACTTAGTCTATTAAGCACATTTTACTGACAATAATTTCTCTTAATTTCCATGCATTTTAAAGGATATTATGAATGACTTTGTCCTTTTTGACCCCAGTGTGAATAGGTAACTTGAAATCCTCCCACTTCCCAGTACTCTATTTGAATAATATTGAGCAAGGCTTAAGTCAGCAATGATGTTTGAAATAAACACACACATTTTATTCCCTCTCCTTGATGCTGTGGATATGAAGGTTCATACGAGGGAAAGGCTGAGACTGTTGGAGTTGTTTAGCCTGGAGAAGAGAAGGCTCCAGGGAGATCTTACTGTGGCCTTCCAGTACTTAAAGGGGCTTACAAGACAGATGGGGCAAACTTTTCAGCAGGCCTGTAGCGATAGGACGAGGGATAAGAGTTTTAAGCTCAAAGAGGATAAATTATATATAAGAAAGCAAATTTTACAATGAAGGCTATGAAACACTGGAACAGCTTGTGCAGAGCAGTGATAGATGCCCCAAACCCTGGAAACATTCAAGGTCAGGTTGGAAGGAGCTCTGAGTAACCTGATCTAGTTGGAAATGTCCCTTCTTATTGCAGGGGAATTTGGACTAGATGACTTTTAAAGATCCCTTCCAACCACAACTATTCTATGAGTCTGTGTTTAACTTAGCAGCACAGAGACAGGGCTGCTGCTTTCTAATATACTCAGTTCCTAAAGGGGCTCATATAGGAACTAACATAGACTAAGAGAATCCAACGTTTTGTTTCCATTTCCTTTTTCTCTCTCTGTACAATTTCTGCAAAATTAATTTACTGAATAAACTAGTATAAACTTGGTCATAGTAATGTTTCCTTAGTGGAAAAAAAAAAAAAACATTAAAAATATGGTCCTGAAGAGGCAAAATGAGAATTTTATACTATAGAAAATCAAGAATCACATATGTGGATGAGTGTTACAGACCTGGCTTTCAACTTTGAAAATGCTGTAAAGGTTTTATGTTTGATGGGGTAATATTTCTGTGTGCTGACAATTTATTTTACCTCATGGCTAGTGGTGCTAGTGGCTGTCTCCGAGCATTGATATTATTTCATTCTCAATTATTGTGCAGATGGATAGAGTGATTAAAATAGACCTGGAGTGGAGGAGGGGAAGGAAGAAAGCAGGGAAGAAGTGAACAAACAAAAATAGTATTATTTAAATATTTCTGAAGTAATTTTCTCTGAGACATATGTCAAAATGCCTGAGATGTTTTGTGATATGAGAAATTTTTAATTTTGCTTCTTTTGGCCAACCTGCATTTCCTGCCTATATATACACTCAGTTTATGTAACTATATTCTACCTCCCTACATTCCCATCTGCACTATTCTTTAAAAATTCTTCCCCTAAACTATTGTGTAGGATTTATGTGTTCTGTTAAACAGCTGCCAAGTTTTGCTCCATAGGCGGCTGCACTTCAGTGGTGGATGAAATTCTTCTTGCAAAGTTTATAAAGCATTTTGGGCTCTTTGCAGATGGAAGAACTGACTAAATCAGTGATACGCAACTTGTGTTGCACGTGGCTTTTTTTGGAAGGCACATTTCTGATAGGAGCTGTTTTGACTTCTTCCTGTGAGGGAACAGGCAGGGTGTTTAGCTGTTCCCTTCCATCTCTCCAAGCAACCAGGAAAGTTGGCTTATGCAGTTATTTCTCTGTACTTGTATGCTCGGTAGGAATGCTCCATAGGATTCTGTATATAGCATTTGATAAAATATGTTTTAGAGCTATGTATATTCAAGAAAAGATGTATGTGAGATACAACGATGTAACGGATGTTAACAAGTGTGTATGCTATTGTATCCTATTTGTATTTTCTATCAAAATTATGTTGTCCTGCATTTCTTGATCCTGGACTGAAGTAATAATGCAGACTATGAAACTTTAGGAGACTATGATGTCATCAAAGCAATGTTACGATTTCACTAGAAAGCTGGAGGAAATCAAAACTGAGCTGTTTCCTCAACCTCTACAGTTACAGATAGCCAGAACACAGTGAGTGTGCATGATGAATGAGCAATGCAACTAACACTTTTAACAGGGAAGCTATCTTTCTTATGCCGCTGACCTGTTCACCAAGCAGCTGGCAAATGGCTCTGGGAAAGTCATCCTGTTCTTTTTTCCAACCAAAAAATCTATTGTGTATGCAGTCTTTCTAATAGATAGCAGAGATATGTCATTCATATCAATTGGTCTTCTGTATCTCTATGTTTTATTCAGTTCCTGAGTATTATGCTAAAATGCAGTCTGATATTCATCAAGTTTTCAAACACTCCATAACAGCAACTGAAAGTGAAAAATAGCCCGGGAGTCATTACTGCTTCCCTCAATGACCTGGGAGGGGCTGATTGGCATAGTGTGACTGTGGAACTAGGAGAGAATTAGGGGGCATGCTTGGAAGTGGGAAGGAACCTGTAGCATCAGTCTGAAGGTGGTTTATACCGTTCAAAGTAAAGGTGTGCAAATGTTAGTGCGTCTGTGCCATCTTTTACATATTTCTTTTCTAATTGGCAGAAATATCCAGAAGTGGGTATGGTGAGGATGTTGCCTTCCATTATAATTCTTAGGCTCTTCCATCACTGCATAAGCAAATTTAATAGCTCGTTATCATCATCAAGACTACCACTTCAGCTAAGCATAGCGCTGCACTGTCTTTCAACTGACGGAATGATTGATGCATCATACATTTCAAATTATAGAAAATAATCTTTTAAGTGATAATTTTATTTAAAATACCTGGTATAACTGGACAGAAAAACTGAAAAATAAATATAGAACTGAAACATATCAAACAAATAAACAAAATTGAAGTCTGAAAGGACAGGAGCCTAAAATTGCCAAACTCTCACTGAAACGCGATGTCAGCCCTGAAGATTGCAGCCTGTCTGGTTAAGCATTTCAGGGAGACATCCTTGCTGTTTTTATTCATTGATACCGTAACAATGCCTAAGGAACAACCAGGAATATACACCATTGTTGCCAATACTCACTGAAATCACTATAAAAAGTCACTGCTCTGAAGAGCAGATGATCCAACAAGACAAGATTTAAAAGGAAAGACAAAAGAGAGATAAAGCACGGTAAGAACGAACATCCCAATTTCTGATTCTGTTTTTTTCCCCATAAAGTAGTTTCATACAGGTTTCTTTTTTCATTTGTTTTCATCTTATTCAGTCAATGAGTGGTGGGCTCAGCACATAATTTCAATAAAATGTCCTTCCAGGCAGAAAATCATCCATTAACAATATTTTGACTATGGAAGAAAAAGAAATATTTGATCTTCTCATCAACATAATGATAATACATCTCATTTGCAGAGTGTAACTGTATGTTATTTCCAGAAAGATTGTAGGCTGCTCTGCAAATCAGTATTTCTGTTCTACAGGCAGTATCTTACTTTTGGAAAAGCTGAATTTCACTCCTGTTCACTAAGCTTCGGAAAAGCCTGTTCATTACTAAGCCTGAAAATAGGTTTATGTAAGGCTTACAAAGTGAGTAAGCTTTGTGTGGGTCTCCCTGTACAAGGAGAAATGTTTCATCCAAAAAGCAGATAGAAGCCGAACAAAAAGAGGCAGAAACTGGCTTATTCTTTATGACCATCTCCTAAAGATGTCATCAAAATTGTAACTTAACTGGTCCCTTTTAATTTTAATAATGTTTAAGGTAGCTATTTAAAAATGAGCTAGCTCCTAATAGATTTTTGCCATTACACTTGCAGAATATTTTCAGATGTGGCCTTAATGACTAAAGAAAACACCTGAGAGGAGTTTCTGCTCTGTTTGAGGGTATGTATCTGTGCGTGCATCTGGGTGCATCCGCATCACATATAAAGGCGTATTAAAACCATTTTGGAATTTTTCTGTCAGAATGATTTGCTAATGAAAAATACCGCTGTTACGCAGACATAAAAAAAGGTATATTCTGTTAGAAAGCTGTGCTTTTTTACTGCACAGAAAAAGAAAGTGATATAAATTAGACCTTGCAAAAAGAAAGCATGTACATAATTTCTTTCAGAATGAAATCTGGGGAGAAAATTCCTTCAGAATGTCCTGCGATCTTTTTTATTTTTATTTTAATTCTGATTTGAATTTTTTAATGATTCTTCCCTCCTGTAATAAACATTCATTGACTGCCATATTGCTGATAAGTATACTATTTTGATAGTAAATCTCCAAGCTTGTATAAATAAAAAACTTTGTTCACTTCAGCTGGTTGCTTCCCTTTTTTTCACCTTTTTTTGTTCTGTTTTGGGTTTTAAATTTTTCCACTGTAACTTGCTCAGAAGAATAGCTGTACTGGGTCATGCCAAAGGTCTTACCTATCTCAGTATTCTGTCTCCAGCAGTGGCGATAAGTGGTGCACCATTAGTGTACCACTAGAAAAATTCCTGTTAAGATTGTTTGCTCGGGGTGAGAAGGGTCATGGAAGGCCATATTTTTTATTATGTAAGTACTTTTCACTTTTTTTTTTTCTTTTCTCTAAAAAAACTATGTGTTGTAAAACCAGCTGCTTATTCCTATTGTAGGAAAGGCCATAATTCTGTGAGGTGTCATAGCTAATGACTGTCAAGTTGGGCTGCAAAAATTTTTTTACTTCTTCTTTCATAGAAAATCATTATCAAAATTAGTAAGAGATAAATATTTTAGCCCATCCAGGAGTGGTTAGCTGGGACAGAGATTACATGAAATTTCCTACTTAATACTGTGACAGCGTTTTGGGATGATAATATTATTTCCTTCCTTTATTCATTCATTTGTATCTGTCTTTGAGGGTCAGTCATTAAGGTTTTTTTTTCCCTTTTGAGATGATATTATTTAAAGATAAAAATATCAGAACTGATAACTTTTCTACTGGAGAGCCAGGCAAGAGGAAGCATGACATTTTTTAGAGTTACTATTTTTACAGTTATGACTAGAGAGATCATCAAATGTCATGGTGAAGAGTTTCTTACATACATCTAAAATAGATGAATAAAATACTATTGATAGGTATTCCGGATAGACTCTGTAAGGAAAACTGAGATGGATGTTTATTTTTATCAGTGGTAAATTATAGAACAGCATAAATAGGTGTTAAATGCCATTTAGTGTGTCAAATTGCTGCATTTAGAGTAAGCTGACCAATATGGGTATCAAAATCATAATTAGTATTGATTAATGACTGTATTTATCTTTTTGACCCAAATGTTATCCTTAAATGAAGTGTGTTGTTTGCAGTAACTTCTGCCTTATTTTAAAATATGAGATATGGAGGATGGTCTATTGTGAACTAGGAAACTTCATTCTGCCCTCTGTGAGTTATGACTGCATATCAAATTTTAATGAAAAAGGATAAATAAATTGTCTCACAGTTCACCATCATCCAGTATATCACTCAGTTCATCCCATATAATATGTAATAAACTGAATGCTTCAATTTTTGGTTTATGTGACCATTTACAACCAGTACTATTGCCTGAGAAACTGTCATCCCACAGCAGTTCACATAACCAGTGATAAGACTCAAGTTCTGTGCTGTACCTCTTGACTGAAGAACACATGCTTTCTTAAAATCTTTAATAAATATAAGACTGGCAAAAAGTTGAGATATGCCAGTTAAAGAATATTATCAGTAATGTAGGATCTCATTCCTCAGCTCTGTTTTTGACATCGTCAGGAGATAAATTTCAAATAGGGAAAAGAAACCCAAACCAACAAAAGAGGACTCAGTAATATAGTTTATGCAATGATTGCTCTGTTCAGTTGATGTGTTGTCTGATTAATTCTTCTATTCACTATTAATGTTATCCTTCTAAGAAGAGAGATCTAACACTATAAAACTGTAGAGGAAGTCAGAGCATCTATTTCTCTAAGAAATCTCTTGGACATTTCCTGGTGAATTGCAAAGAAATTAGAGAAAGAAAACTGACAAAGCAGTTGGGAGGCTAGGCTACTTTTAAAAGTTCAGATTTTAGCAGGAAGAATTTTTTTAAGAAATCTTTATTTTCAACCATCTTTATATTCATCATACCGTTGTACATTAGTCGTCTGTGTGAGGAGACAAAAAGAAATGTCACAGTACAGTTTATAGTCATTGAAAAACTGAACTAAATGTACTTCTCTGATATGTACAGCCCAGATAATGAAAGCAAAGAGCACCAGAAATCCCAGTGAAGTTTACTGGGTTTGAGTTTACTGATTAAATGTCCTTTCCCATAAGAAGGGTTTTCAAGTAGTTTACTTAATAATTTCATATCTAATGCTATGAAAGAAATCTACAACAATTCTTATTTAATAATGACACAAAAATTCTTACTCACAGGAAGAAACATGTATTAAACAGAACTGCTTCACAGAGATTTTTTTTTTCAATATTCTTATTATTGACTTCTACGAAGGCAAGAATGAACAAGGTATGGGTCCTTTCACTTTGGACAGTCTGTGCAGGAGTAGGCAGAAGAAGCGTTCCGTAAGGAAACTTTGATGAGATGGCAAAACAGGCCTTGATATTCTTGATTTTCTGGACAGTAGCTGTTTGTCACACGTCTTTCACTATTTTATGTGAATGAAGTTTGAAGATACCTTGAGTAAGTCAGAAACCCATGTACAATATGGAATCCTGAGCTATTATCACTTTTTTTAACAAAACATGAGCACCTGTTGCTTTAGAATTATTCCCGAGAAGAGCATATTCATCATAGCTCGATTCTAAGAAGATATTTTTACATTATGGATGGTGATGAGTAATGGAAAGGTGCAGAATAGAATGGATTAAAGATCTTTCCTTAATATGAGATGACTGATGGACTGTAAATGAAAGTTAAGGGGTTTTTTAACATTCTTTTGTGAGTACCACATTCCCCACACAAAGTATAAAGATAATTGTGTGGTAGCTCCAGAGATCTAAAAGTTTGGAGGTTTTTTGCATTTATTTCAAAGGATGGGCACTAGTTCAATTTTTAAAATAAATTAATTCTTAGGATCAGATAACCACCTTTACCCTTGCTCATAAAGGAGTGAGAATTACATATTACTACTTAAACCTCCCTGTGCATATATGCATCTATCTCACTACTTTTGTACCTGCTGGCCAATTTTAACCAAATTTAACAGTTGGGTAGAAGTGAATTCCCTTTTTTTAACATCCTCACTGAGAAAGATTCTGAATCTCAAGATAAATATTAATTAGGTACCAGAGAGATCATGCCAGGGAGTACTACCAGGAATCTCCACACTAAGGAAAATCTAGTGAAATTTTCACATAATAAAAGCATGAGAGTCCAAAGCTTGAGATGTGGAGATTAGCATTTATGAGCTTTGCTGCTTATGTTGCTATACATATATGGCACATTTATTATGAATTTCCTTAATTTTGATGACTTCTTAATGTTTCAAAGTATTTTTTCAGAAGTGTGTATCTAAATACTAATAAGACCTGAGTGAACACAATAGTTACTGAACCTAATGGGAGATAAACATTGTCTGGGCCTCTTAATGTAGAAACGTTTCTTCCTTTTTATTAGTGTTCCTTTTTATTGAAATGACTTTTACCTAAATTAGAGAAAAAAATCCGTTGTGATGGATCATGTTTCTACACTCATGAACTGCTTCTCAACAGTTCAGAATTTTCTTAAATGTGTTCATTATTCTAAACCACTCATCAGATCAATTTGCTGAACAATACTTGCTGCCTAGGTTGAGAAGAATAACTTCTAAAAGGTTTATGTGCAAAATTGGAGCTGTGCTGGCTGAAGTTCAATCTGCAGTCTTAATACAAACACTGAAAGATTGCCCTCCTAGACTGTTCTTCCATGCTATCTTAAACTATGGTGTTTCAAATATACTCTCAATAGAGAGTTCATTTATTAGTGTATTAGAAAAATGTGATTGAAAAGACTTGTGAGCTCCATCTGGTTGTTCCATAGTCCCATTAACTATATTGGACTTTATCCTGAGGTTTTCTTCTGCTCCAGCACTAGCTTTTAAAATTCCAGCATCTCAGGTGGCTAAACATATGTGTTCTTAATGAGACAGGGAGTTAATTACCCATCTAATTTCTTTTAAAAATTCCTTTGCTTTGACTGAAGAAGTGTCACAATTCTATCTCCTTGCATGTCCTAAAACTCTTTATTAGTGGTGAGTATTTGGTGCTCTACATTTCTGAAACTGACAAGCGTGAATCGGCAGGAACGTATTTGTGCATTATCCTGCGGACGTTTCAAAGGCTTCCACTGAACATGACCATGTAGCAGCAGAAAATGTCACCTGGAGAAACTGATTATCCAAAGAAAAACTGCAGAGTAAACCAGGGACAAAAGAACAAACACAGATTTCAGTAGATATTTATCTTCACTTCAAAGATTTTGAAAACGTTTTCTTCTAGAGACAGCCTTTCTCTACTACTTCATGAAAGCAGTCTAAAAGTTGGCTTTAAAAGATTTTCTTTAAACATGAGAGCTCAAAGTTTCGTGGAGTCTCTTGGGACAGATTTCAAATGTTTGAATGAAGGCAGTCAAAATTTGAGAATCCCAGTCTGAGCCACTACCATCAATAAAATGAAGTGATTACTTCCAGGAAATAAATTTTCTGATGTATCTTAGACTCTATTTCCTGATAAATGAGTTACTTTTCAGAAGTGCATCTTTCCCACGACTGATTCTAAAGGACATTTTAGATATAGTCTTCCAGGTCTAACTCCTGGGCACATAAAGTTTGATAAAAGAAATGCTACTACTCACAAGCAATTATTTTCAAGATTTTGCAATTATTTCTCTTCTATATCAGATCTCTGTTGCCATCAGCGGAGAAACAGGTAACAGATTATTATAATACATATTATTTTAATTTTAATAATAATAATGGTTAGAATAATAGTCCTAATAATAATGATATATGCAGCCTTTAGAAAAGTGAATTTGTGTTCCTAGTATTAGACACAATCACTATTAAGGGTCATATTGCAGAACTTAGTAAGACAATAAGCCAGTAGCCAATATTCTGCATAAATAATGAGCCAAATCAAAATCAGTCATGCATTTAATTGGGACATTTGTACTACACTGCTTGAGGCATAGAATACTTTTTTATGCTTGATATGTGCTTGGCAAAATTAATCAGATAATCAACACTCAGTCTCATCTCTCTTTTCTGAAACTCTTTGTGGCACTACATAAGGGTAAGATAGCATTTCTGCTGACGGTAGTCTTTAGCAGGTTTTTTAAAAAGGAGATATCTATGTCATTCAAGACAATGAATAACCATAAAGGAGATTTTGTGAATATTATAACCCTTTAAAAAGTATCCATGTCTAGGGGGAAAGTACCCGATTGGTGATCCAGGCCCTCTTTCTAGCTTTTTAGATAGCTTGATGTTTGGCCATAGCCATATTTCTACCTCTTTTTGTGCCTTAGTCTCCTCCTTTCTAAAAGAAAAATAATGATAAGATATTCATCTTTGTATTACTTTGATGTCTGCTGACAGAGACATTTCATAAGCTCAAGAGATTGTTTTCAAAATATAGCTTTCTTTGAGGAATCAGTGAAATATTAGAAAAGCCTAGGAATGGGACTAAAATCCTGTCAGGCTCAAGGTCCAGAGCTCATTAGGGCAAAATACTGTAAACAGCACCAAAAAAGTAAGGAGTGTTTTAGGAAGATAAGATAGTAATTTTCATTCTTAAACAATACACTGTCAGGAAAGAAATTATTCTCACATCTCGTGCCTGAGAAAGCCAGGGCCCAACAGAGTCCCTGGCTCAATTCATCCAATACACCTGTGGTCACCTGAATTATTTGGCAGCTCCCTTTCATGCTGCCTTCTGCCCTGTGGGCCACATCATCAGAAAGGAGATGTGGAGACATCACGTAGCAGAACGACACCCTGAGGCTTTTTGAACCCTGGTGCAGCTCATGTAAAAAGGACATATTTGGTGACTTGCAGACGACCCTTTCTTTGTGTTCAGAGGACACCACGACCTGGTCATATGACAGGATACGGACAGGAGATATGTGATGGGCAAAATATCTTGTTGACAATACAACAGGCGAATGGACAAACACAGGAGAAGAGGAAACACAATGTGCATTCCTCGAGATATCTCATGGCAAGTCTATGCATCTGTATGAGCTGTACTGCCCTAAACTACAAAAAACATGGTAGTACAGAAGATCCCTCGTACAGTCTTTATTGCAGTATTCTTATCTATGTTTGTTATAGAAACAGAAGGGATTCTTTTTAAACTCAGGAAAGAAAAGTTATTGTGTCCAAAAGAATTTATTTGGGGAACTGGATTTCAAGAGTCACTAAAGAAGGAAATATACTGGAGAGACTATTTCTGAATACTAACATGCATTGGCTATGTCTAAGGCAGGCATTAGTTTTTGATTTTGTTTAGGCTGATAGTGATAGTACAATAAAAAAAGGTTTCTGCATAAAATATCAGTTTGCTGCAGTGTTAATCAGAACTCTTTGGGAGAAAATTTTCAACCAAGCACTCTCGACCCAACTGAAATGAAAAAGTACAGTCTTTCAAAGTGGCTCTTTTTGGTGCTTGATTATGTTGGAGAATATAGCAGATGTCTCTCCAAATTACACAAACTTTTCACAAGACAAGAAGACCATCAGATCCGGCTATAAGTCCTTTCCTGGGATCGATTTAGCGTGCTTACACTAGTCCTATGTTTCAGAAAAGCTCTAATAATTCCCTGTGCATATACTTTCAGCCCCAGAAGACGTATAAATATATCTTGGTCTGGGCCATCACCGAGGTTTTTATGGGTAAGGTCAAGATAAATAAAACAGGCTGTAACCTAAACCTTCTTTAACATTGATGTTGACTGAAACCCCTTCTGAGATTTTAAAAGAGTTTTATTAACTTTCTCAAGTTTGCTATTTTTCATGGTTGTCTGACTCCTTAGTAGAGCAGATAAATCTCTTCAATGGAAAACTGACATACTACAAGAGACTATTCTTGCTGTGTTTCTGATTTGGCTGGCATGACTATAACTCAGTCATGTTCAAATGCCAGTTTGTAACTTCTTTAAACCAGTGGCTTTGGGAAATCAGGCTGGCTGCAAAATCCTCTTACATTATATGCAGCAGTCACAGGCAATTAAACAGTTAAACCTGAGGCCTACCTAGAGAAAATCAGAATACTCCCCACAGCATGTTAGTTGCTCAATAGTTTTTTCCCTGGGCTAGTGTAGGTTTGGAACAACTTGATTTTAAAGTAATTCTTTGGTAAAAACCTCTGTTTTGGACGCTTACCAGCATAAAAAATTTAAGTCTTAGTTTTATCCAGCTCAGCTCTGATCTGCCTATGAAATAGCATTAACAGTACTTAAAAAAGATATAGCAAAAATATTATAGGGGTCCAAAAATGGGTAGTTACCAGCAACTTTCCTTTTCTGAGAAGGAAAAAAAAGAACAGTTATAAAACCGTCAGAAAGATCATCTGTGTTTGGCAAAAATAAGGTGAGAAAGTTGGAGAATTGATATAAAATTGACAGACAAGGGAAGGATGTGAATTCAGCTGCATTTTCTCATGAAACGCAGAACTAAACATTCTAGCATGAAACAATGTGTATATGTATGGTGAATTCATTAGGGTCATGCCTATGGTTAATTTGCTACTTAGCTGGCAAATCCAGGCTGAAGAGAAAAACCTGTCTAAAAATAACTAATCAAGTGTTCAATATTAAAAGAAACAACTTTTCTTGAGGCTGAGAAATTGTAATATTAAAATATTTTGGTCTCAGTTACTTAAATTTATTCTGGAAACCTCAAGAAAAAGTCTCAGAAGTAAGTGACTCAAATCAGAAATAAAATTGTAAAAATTTGATGTACCTCTTTCTTTAAATTCCAGTGGTGAGTCTTCTTGGATTTGATTGTCACCGAATGTAAATTTTAGACAAGTGTATTTTCACCCATTTCATCATTGCTCCAAGTTGCTCTTTCAATTGAGTAAAATCAAAATTAAATGATACTCAAAGTTGCATCAGTACTGTATACCTATGCTAATCATAAAAAATTACTAAAATATTCCAAACATTCACACCAATTTGTGACCATTGCTGTAGAATTTTCTTTTCAACATATCACAGAGTTTTTTGTTTTTCAGTTGATATCACCATATTTATGTCAGAAGCAAGAAAGTTTCTATTGCTCTGTTAAACCTTAAAATGCTTTAACTTAAACTTCTAGCATGTATTGGAGCTGGTACTGTTGTACTTAGTGAGTATGGTTTTCTTCCTTTCTACTGTTTGACCATAACTGTTATATCCAGAAGTCTGTCTTTACGGTGCTGGTTTTGTTCTTAACTTTGGTAAGTTTTACCTCAGAGGATCATAGAGATTTCTAACAAGTCCTGTAATAATATCTAAAGTAAATCCTACTGAATTGTCAGTTTGGAGGATTAAAAGTTATTAAGCAGTGATACCTTAAGCCGTGGTCAGCTCCGCTTCTTGCTACAGACCCTCAAAGTTTACAGTCTGTTGGAGACAAGTTTGTGAATGTGACCAATGAACAAAATGAATGCAGGTTGGCAATGAAAGTATTTCAATTAGCATCATCAGTATGTACAGTTTAGGGGTATACTGATCATTTCTCTTTGTTTGGAAATTCTCATGTGGAAAGCAAATTAATTTTGTGGGGATATATGTTGCTAAGACAAGTTTTTCCTGTGAGTTATGAATGGAATGGGGAAAGTATAAAAGTGCTGGGGGAAAGTATAAAAGTGTTTGAATTAATATTGTATTGAAGGGTAGTAATGGCTGATATCTTTTGGAAAGTATGGAGAGGTCTGACACTCCCCACAAAAAGCTCTAAGTTTGAAAAGATAGAGGTAAGGTGAGGGAGATAAGACTGGAAAGCCTTTAAATTGAAGATAGTTTTTGAGTGGTGACATAGGGAAATGTTCATTACCAGAAGGGGTGGTATTAGGGTCAAACCTGATATCCAGAACCCTGATCTTCTGTGTCTGAAACAGAGACATCAGATTTCCAGATTAGAAAAAAGGGTTGCAATGCTTCCAGTGTAACATAATGTAAGGAGAAGAGACTGGATGACAATTTTAGCTGCATAACTAAATGGAAAAGCATAGGTCTGTATTGACCAGAAAGGAGAAGGAAAAATAAAAATCTACCAGTTTTCAATGTTGAATATGTTTTTATTATGACACTTTTTTTCAGAGTAAAAATGTTAACTGTATTATAGACCCTGTGAGCCATCTTAGAGATCATCTACCTGTTATTTTGACAAAATTTTTAATAAGCTTAGCCTTTTAGATTTAGGACGACCTTTTGATTTCAAAGATTTAAACAGTTCCTACAGACTCTAGGCATCTCCATATTGCCTTGCAAATTCTTTCATCACTGGTCATAGCTACAGGGTCTATGGCAACACAGCTTTGACATATGATGTCACTTATGGCTTACATCACTAAAAGTTCTCACAAACTCCATGCTCTTATGATTCAATCTCAGCTTTTGAATGCTTACTTTTTCATCAGTAATGCTTACTTTTTCGTCATTAATGCTTACTTCTTCAGCATTGTTAGACCAAGAGGAGAGGGAAAAACTAGTTAACTAAAACTAAACTAAATGTTAGTGTATTTTTAATAAGTTTTTCCTTTGGGGAAAAAAAAAAACAACTTGAAGAATGTGGCAAAGTAATATATAGGTAGTTCACAAAAGCATTCTTACCTTTGATTAAAAATGTGTAAGCGAAAAAAGACCAAAAAACACAACCATGCCACACAGTTACATTTTTCTTCACGTTAGAGGTCAGAGAGGGTAGGAAAACTGTTTTTTCATTTAATTGGATATAAACATGTCCCCAGCCACTGCTTAAGCTAAACCATACACAGAATGTTAAACTACTGCATCTGAAGTTAGCAGAAAATTAATATTTCATGAAAATCCTGTATTACCCTGTGATCCTGACCTTCAGGTTTAATGGGGAACTGGAACAAAAATGTAGACCAAAGGCTTAAGTGCTGCTATTACAACAAAGAACACTACTTCTAGAGATCATCCTTTTCTATATCTGTGAAGTTTTAACGCAGCTCTAGATATTTCTTCTTCGCTCCAAAATTCTGACTGTCCCTATACGCTGCCACTCAGGAGAGGAAAGAGGCACTTCCATTTATCTATTTACCTTGCACCTTAAGGAAGTCTTCATTTCAGAAAGGAGAAAATTATTTCCTCACTTGAATACCTCTGTTAGGCTTTGGCCAGCAGTTGTCACAGTCTATAGTCATAGATCTGAAGATATGGACACACAGATATGTAGATATGGTGTGGGCCAGTCAGAAGATTCTCCTGCAGAAGACTGCTCATTGCTGGAGAACAAGCTTAGCAGTAGGAAGAGCCTTTCAAAGAGGAGATGATGGATGTTGTTGAATTCCACGTACTCGAAACAAGTCTAAAGGCCAGAGGAGGACAAAATCATTATGTGGCAGTTTTAATGCTTGCCCAGGGTTTCCAGAAGAATGTATTTACCACAGTCCTCAAAAACTTTTCCTTTCTAATGGGACTTTTCTTCTTAGTATTTTGTTATCTGATCCATGGCTCTCTAGATAATCTAAAAAGAAGAAGGCATGGTAACTGCCACCTTTTGCCCAGCACTTGGCACTCATAAAGATTCTCTCACCTGTGGAGGAGGAAAAAGACAGATTATATTTTATTCCTGTAAGTCTATTGTTAGAACCCCTTTTATACTAAAACTGGCTCATAGATACAGAATTTATAACTATATTGTAAGTCTGACTTAAACACCTGAGCTTTCAAAATCGATAAATCAATCATTAGCCCTGGTACAGAAATCCTTTGGAGTGTGAGGAAATACGGATTAATGCTGAGCTCTGTGCTTCAGTCTGTCAGGATTCTGTAGCTCCAAGATTCACAGCTTTCTCCTGTCACTACCACAGGCATTATTTCTTGAACTGAAACTTGATGATGGCAAGTTTGGATGGTAATGGCGTCTCTGCTAAACATTTCTGTGCACTTAAAAAGTCAGAGTGCCCAGGCATGGCCATTACAGATATTGGGATGGGGGCACTCAGGTGTTTGACTCTGCAGAACACAGAATCAAGAAAGGTGCTCCATCTTGATGCAGAAATCTTTCCAGGTTATATATTTTAGTGGTAAAGACATCCTTTCACAAATCGTCCTTTGAAGAATTCAAACTATCCTATTGCTAAT
Source organism: Cnemophilus loriae (assembly GCA_013397755.1). Lineage (NCBI taxonomy): Eukaryota > Metazoa > Chordata > Aves > Passeriformes > Corvidae > Cnemophilus > Cnemophilus loriae. The sequence goes on from VZTF01008312.1 coordinate 805,704, forward strand.
AGAAATGACAAAACAGATATGGGACTTGCTTATACTTTCAATCTCTACTGTAGTGCATGTTTCAATTAAAAGTAAAATTACCACATTCTTTAGTTTGTGTAATTTTTTGATAGAATGGTACATTTATATGTTAATTTTGCTAAGATCAACTTTATTTATCTACAGGAAGCTATTCCAAGATTGTTGTACGTTTTCTTCACTTCTGAAATGTTATCACATTTAATTGCCTGATCTTATTTGGGTTGCAATCATAGTCATTAATTAGCAGGAAGGTGAGGGACAGCATCATATCTAACTATCTGTTATGGCTGCTTTAATGAGGAAAATACCTGCCATCATTTTAAAGGCATCCTGTATACTTCACAAATACAGCTTGCTGTAGCATTCTCATTTAGACTGTGAACATCAAAGGAAATTGATGTCAGGTGTGAACAGAAGCTGTTGAATATATCTGTTGAGGAAGCTGAGTGGTATGTCTGGATGGGAGAGATGAAGGGCAGCTTAAAACATTAACAAAACTACAGGTAATTAGTGTAAACTTTCAAGGGTAAGGTATGCTTGAGGAATAAAAATGTTGTTTATAGCTATTCCCTGTAGTGCCACTATCGCTAAGGGTCTGTCAATGTTTTCATTTATAAAGCTCTATTTTTATAGGATTGTGCACTAGTAATAAAAAATGTGCTTGGGGCTAGAAGTTGACAATTTAAAGAAAAATAAATTGGTTTTGTTGTCTTCTGGTTTTTTTGGTTTCTTTTTTTTAAATTATATGAGTATAGGAATAATAGACTTTTGCCTGTTTTGAATGGTTATTTTCCTTTGTATAATTCAGCTGTTGGTTTAAGATCAAATTAATGTAATTTGGCAAGCAATTAGTTCTTGGTATGGACTAATCAGTATTGGAATTCCTGGTAAAGAGTAAGTAGAACAAGATTATTTAGTGTTTCGCAGGCAAAATTATACCTTTAAAAGGGGATCCTAAAGAATTCAAGGCATCTGCAGAATATATTGAATAAATATTTTCATTCTAAGGAAAGTGCTAGAGTACACAACCTGAAAAACAAGCTTTAAGCAGTGCCTAAATATAGGCAAGTGTGGTCAGTTTGGAAGACGTAAGCTTACTGTGCTCTATCATCCTTGCTGACTGGCTGCTAATGATGTTATAATTCTCCATAAATAGAATACAGTAAGAATCTTCTTAGGCTGCTGATATTCTACATGCTTAAGAGAGACACAAAACAATTTCCTAGGGAAAGAAAACACCTTTTCCCCTCTTCTCATGCAATTATAGCTGAATTTTGTTTCACTTTTATTTTATATTGGACTCTCTTTTCTGTAAGGAACAGGTTTTTTTCCTCATCACATTACAACAATCAGAGTAATGAAACAGTGATTGTACATTTAGGAAAAGGATCCTTATAAATGGAAGTTTCAGGGCCAAAGATGTCACGGGTCACATGAGAGCATCTCTAGAACAATATGTACTGTCCATACAAGTTTCTTCACCTTCCAAGATCTCTGATTGCTTTAGGAGAAAAGTCAAGTATCATTCTCATATTATATGGACGAGGGAACCAAAGGCAAGTAAAGAGTTGGCTTACATGCCTCTGAGTAGAGTAAGCTAACAAGGGACTGAATGTCAGGTCTCTTGAAGCACCATCCTAGTGCTTTACCCACTGTGTGAATTTGTCTCTGCTATCTTTTGAAGTCTCAAAAATTACTGGTGCAAACTCTGTCTCAAGACTTGGTATGTACTCCAAAATGAAACCCTTTAAGTTTTGTATCGATTTTAAAGTTTTCTATCAAATACTTAAAATAGAGCCTGGATAAAAACGTATGGGTTTGGATTTGGTGTTTGATTTTGTTTTTTAATTGTGGAATCCATTGTTTCATGTATATATGTATATATGGTATGTTGTTCTGAAATATCATTGTTGCAAACTCACAGTGCATCACTGTAGAAGAAGTAATGCTGCAGTCACAAATACTTGCTGCAGCAGCTTTTGATAAGTGGACTTTTTATCATGAGAAAGTTCTACATGGATGCACAATGTCCTAACCCCTGTAAGACCAGGATTTAACCTTCGTGATGATTGCTACAGTTGCCATTTCTGTGGGAACACGTTATTGCCTACCTGATACCTGACAACCGTTTTCTGGACCTGCAATCATTAATCCAATTACATGTGCTCAAAAGGCAGGATCATGGTCCTCTGACCCAATCTACTCCATAGCATAGGCTAGAAAATATCCTAAGCATGGTTTTGTCTTTAGAAACAGGACATCTTTTAGAATCATCTGAACATAAGCCGCTATTTTCTCTGTGTACTTTCCTGACTTTTCAAAAAAGAGAATGAAATTGTCCTTTTCACTTTACACCTACAAGCCCATAGTCAGTGAAACTAAGATCCTTTTGTCTAACTAGAGGTGCCTCTGTCAGGGAAACTGAGGGGGAATGGCCAATCTGGATTCTGATACTAATTTTATAATAAAGACAGTCTGTGAATTAATACCTTCTGATCTTCATCATGCTCATATATATTAGGTTTCTTTTTTCCTCTCGCTTACACTCATCACCCACTGCCCTTATATGAAAGGGCTGAATTTTGCCCTTAGATCCCTGACTTCAATTGAATTTCAGTTTAAAGGGTGAGGGAAAATTTGGCACAAAAAATCCCATATATTCACACTTTTTTTGAGAACATGAAGCTATGTTTGGGTGCAATAAACACCTGTCATCTTAAATAGTAAAGAATGTACTGCATTCTGCTTGTGTGGGGTAGGGTTTTTTTCAGGATAAAAGTGCCTTAATTTCTAGTTAAATGCAAAGATACAGAGGAGAGATTAATATTTAAAAAAAGGTATTGTAAGGAGAACTACAAATAAATCCAAATAGAGTACAAAATATTCTATTTTATGAAAAAAGATGCAAAAGTGCTGTTTTAATTTAGGTGACCTTGGCACAGCCAAGTTTTTTTTAAATAATGATATGCCTAATATTAATATGGAGATTACAAAAACTGGTTTAGACAATTCCCAGCGACAGACAGGTAGTGATATCCTATGAAAAGCTTGAGCAGAACTCTTTCCACATTTCAACAATTATCTTTTTTACTCTCCAAAGTTTAACAATAGATGAGACCTCCTAATGGCTTTCCATGTGTTCGTCACAGTTACCTGCGTGAATTTGCAGTAATTAAGCAATCTGAAACACTGACTGACCCAGAGAGAAAGCTATTCCATACCGGTAGTGTCCTTGAAATGTCTTCATCATCAAGCGATCTCTTCTCTTCATCTCAGTGAAAGCTAACGTCAGCACTACTGTGTGGCAACCCTTCCTCTATACAGCTATTGAAATCTTATAAAGATGCTTTTGTATAATATTAAATTTAAAAGAAAAAAAAAAAAAAAAAAAAAGAAAAATCCCACTAGCCAAACAGTATAGGCAGAGAAATGGCCCTGTGAAAATGCTTCTGCTATCAGGAAGGAGGGAAAAGGGGCTTGCTGGGGACAAAAACAGTCCTTTTTTTAAGGTCAAAAATATAATTAGCATTTGAAAGGATGTGAAGATGCACTACCTCAGGGACCACAATGGCCAAATTTGTGCCATTTAATGTCAACAGCCATCGGAGTTGTGCTAAAATTAATAGAGCCTTGTGTGATTGATAACATACCTCATCTGCCATTCCAGTAGAAAAATCCCACAGGTTTAGCAGCAAGGAACAGTGTTTAGATCACTTTTGAAAGGAAGCTGTGTGAAAGATGTACTTATGAGCTTTAATTAGCTTATGAAATCTGTGACGACCTTCCCCACTACCAGTACAAAAAAATAAAAATGTATTGTTTAATTATTAACTGTGGGAGGTGAGGTTATTGTATCTCAAAAACAGGACACTGTTTTTGATACTGAAGGTCGAGTGTGAAGAGAAAGGCAGACTTTCTACAGTGATTTTTTTAATGGAAAAACAGTAATTTATGTGAGGGAAAGAAAGGTGGTGGATCACCAACAGTGAGGGGAGTTCAACAATGACTTGAGGTCTGAAAACAAGCCAGATATTCTGTAAATAGCATACGCTTCAACTAGGAATCAGTTTATTTCCTCATTTATTGATAGACTGCATCCTATTCTGAAAAAATGTTCAAGTGTTTTGGCTCATGTGACTTTCAAAATCACACTGATCAGTCGTGTTATGAATCAGAAATGAAAATTTTGCTTAAGGACACCAAGTCAGAAGGCTTGTAGGGGGCATATGTACGATTCTGCTGAATTGGAAAGGCAGCCTGGTCATTAATGTAAAGTATAGGCTGCAAATCTGTTTCATGTTTTTGGGACACTAGGTTTTTTTTATATTTTCAGAAACAGAGTTTTTTATTTGATTTAGATTCATGTAGTGGTACAATTTTTATATTTTTCATGTGTGTCATTAATATTCCTTTGATTTTTTGCAAACTAAAAATTATGTAAATTAGCACAATAAGTTAACAATTTCTCCTGCTTTTTAGTGAATAATGGACATACATTTTTAAATGAAACTGTCAATGATTGACTGAGAAACAATAAATGCATAGCTGAATATAAGCCATGGGATGGAGACAGTGTTTTCACAGGTTTTCACTATTATTTTGTGCTATTAAGGTTATAATCTCAGTGTAAAGATGTCCAGTGTTTAGAGTTGGGTAAGACCTAACACATAAGCTCAAAGTCTTACCTCAGTGCGGAGAAGGACCAGGCTGCAACTCATCACAACACAATTACTTCAGTGCTGAGTTTGAGCCAGGACTTCCACCATAAGTCCTAACATATTCCTCAATGGTAGCAATAAAGCAAGTCTACCTGATCTGTCAAGAGTAGAGCTAGCCAGGGGAAATCACTGGGGCAAAAGGTGAACTGGTTAAACAAAAATTGAATCTTTGATGAAAAATTTAATCAAAACTTAAATGTGAACAAAAAGGGTTATCCATCAAGATCGCAAAACTTCGACTGCAGCAGTCACCTAATGCATTAAATAAAGTGCTGAATCACTACGAATTGCCCCAGTGAAGGTAACCATTCAACAGCTTCAGTGAGGAAAATACATGTCAGAGGAAAGGAGCTACAGTTATACTGTCCCCAGATGTCATTACTCTTCCACTGCCTCTGCCCTCTAAAAAATTGTGCAGAACCAATTGAAAAGTTCTTGAAACCCAATTATTTGCTCTGAATCAATAGTTCAGTGTAGGAGGTCACTAGGCCAGAATTTCTGTTGGTAAATCTCTATCACTTGAGCATTTGGCAGCAGCACACCGTGTCTGACATCTTGCTTCCTGACACATTGCACAGGCAGTAAAGGCAGAGGAGAAACAGGTATAGATGTATAATGACTAACAAATGCCACAAAACCTGAGACATACTTTACTTCACACAATATACAGATACCTTAGCTAAGAATTATCATCACATGTAATGCTTTTATTAATTAAATTCATTGAAGAATTTTAACTGTTGGGGAAAGCTTCCTGAACAGTCTAATGCTGTGATAGCTTAATGGGACTATCCATATCCCAGCTGATAAATGCACAGCAATTCATGTCAAGATACTGGCACTCAGAAAAGCTGATGGACAGAATTATATTTTAAATACCACTTACCTCCACAGGCTAACTAGTGTCAAAAAAGACTGACCTTGGAAACTGAGTAACAATGACAGCATTGTAAAAAATATGCATGTAATACCAAAACAAAAGACAAAAAACTTGTTTATTTTATATACTTCAATGGATTGTTGAATGTAGTAAAGCATATTCATTTTCCTTTTATAAAACAGTCTGTAAAATATGATGTTTTGAGACCACAGAGATTAAAACTCTATGCATATCTAGTAGCACTCTTAACTAGGACAAGGAGCTGAAGGAAAGTCTATAACTAAAATTGTCTCAAATTTCCCAGAGAACTTTATTTTAAACTGGTATGACTATGTCAGTGACTTGTTTGACCATGCCATTGACTTCTTTTAGCATAAACCACTTGGGCTGAAAACTCTTCAAGAACAGATGTCTTACTTCACCCTGCAATATTTTACACATTTCAGCTATAATGATTTGTTGACCAGATTATTCACAGTATTTCTGCTAAAAAAGCCTATCATTTCCAAATTTTCAGAAAGCTGCCTGAAATCCAGTTCAGAGGAAAAGGGATGAAAGGAGAGAAAAGGGCCAGGCTTGCTAGTTTACAATGCAGTTTTCTGAAGACCGCGTTCGTACTGAGTGGCCTTTATTTCCTCACAGCTCTTAACTGCTGAGGGACTCTGTTGCACCTCTCACACCAGTACATATGAATGCCCCAATACAAGCCTGCAGCTCAGGGTGTGATTTCCCCATCAAGTTTCTTTCCAAGCAAAACAATATTTTCTTAAGGCAGTGAGCAGCGGATTGGAAAGCAGGATTTTTCATTCATTGTTAACGTCTGTTATGTGCTTGCTATACTGAAGCGTGAACAAGAAATGGTCAGTGCAGAAGAAGTGAGTGAACTGCAGCAGGTGTTGACTGCACCATACTGAAGACGTTCTAGCTGACCAAGAGAAGTTATCTTACTGAAATGACTGGCTTGGTTCTGGAAATTTTGACAGTTTAAATGCTTGAATTTGACAGGTACAGTTGTTGTTTTTTTAAAGGTGTGGTCCATTTTATACATGATATCACAGTCATTTGAAAGATTCCTGGTGAAACATTTCCTTTACTGAACATGAAACTTCACCAAAATAGGCACTTTTAAAGAAAGTGCAGATTATGTTGAAATTTTTGTTAGCTATGGAGAAAGGATTTTTGCCTTATGTCAAGTTTATTTCAAGGTGTAGTTGAGCAATACAAGTTCTGATGGATGTGGAACAACACACCTCTCCATTTTTTCTGCTCCAGGTTGTGGTTCTGCTGGCACTTCCATTTTGGTAGCCATTTTCCCTCTGTCATTTAGTGGAAGTCTCACACACCATAAACTACCAACAGTACAGAAAATATTTAGGGTACTCAGTTTAGAACAATTAAAGAATTGAAGCAGGAATAACGATTAGTAAACAGTCTTGCTAAGTTATTGGCTGAGTTGTTTGTTTCTGAACATGTTAAATTCATCTAGGATATTTTGTTTTGGTAATAAGTATTTCTATATTTCAAGTTCTCTTAAAGAATCTGTGCATTTATTTCTCATTTAAATTCCTTTAAAAAAACCCAAAAAACAAAAACCCCAACAACCAGCCCTGATTCTACTCAGTAATTAGATTCTTCATTATTTAGTGTAGACAGAACACCTAAAGGCGGCATAAAAAACTATGGTGAAGGGAAGGCCTGAAGGATCTTAGAAGAAGAAATTAAATTGGGTAGGAAAAAAATGTCTGTAAAATTGTAGTGTTTGCATCAAAAGATGCATGAAAATTGCTACAATAGCTAATTGTACATTTGTGTGATGGGTTGACCCAGCAGGATACCAGTTGTCCACCAAGTCACTCTGTCACTCCCCTCCTCAGCAGGGATGGGAGGGGAGGAAATATGATGGAACAAAACTGATGGGTCAAGATACAGTTTAACAAAGCAAAAGCTGCACATGGAAGCAAACAGAAACAAAAGATATTTTGTCCTTCCTGTGCTGGGATCCAGCACAGGAGTTTTAAACAGCAATGGATACCCTTCTTGGCTTTATTCCTGGAGACGGCATGCGTATTTAGAAAATGTCTCAGTTCTTCAGCCTTCTGTAGCCCTGCTTCTCCACTGAGCTCAGTCAATAAACCTGTAACCTCTCAAAAGAAAGTAAATCTATTATTCCAAGTTGTTCTCGTTTCTATGCCTTCCAGGTTACCTTTTTTCTACACTTTATGGTCCTGAAGTTGGACACAAGTTTCCAGGTAGAGCTTTCACTGGGATTATGCACTGTGCAATGTTTACAGTCTTGAGTTTCCTCTGTCATGTACTGCATTGAGCAACACTTCAATGGTAATATTTTTTATTTGCTGCTATAGTTTGCAATATAAAAAATTTAGCTTTAGCAAAGTTAAAACTACAATTTGGATATAGTGATGACACCAGAACAACATCATAAAAAGTACTTGGAAATTAGCCCTTATCTGATTTTATCTTCACTCATGAACCATAAGAAACTGACTTTATTTTTTGTTTTGTTTCTGGTTGTGGACTTCTTATTGAAGATTTCTTTTTATTTGATTTCTCATTGTTAAGCTTTTAATGCTTTTGCTCCCCTTTTAAAACTGGAGATGAACTTGACCTAATCTTTTGGATGAGGTGAGATACATGAGGTTTCTTCTCTGTCCTTTATTTGAGAAATCTGTCGTAGTCCAATAGGTGTCATTTTTCCTCAGCTATATTTTGTTCAGTGTTTTCATCTGGATGGAGAAAACAGTCCATATTTAAGGAAGAAGAGAAGAAATCATAATACTCTAGTTTGAGCATAAGCCTCTGTTAATTCTGCAGGGAACTCACATTTCCTTTTTTTGTACTTTTCCTGTAGTATATGCTGCATTTCTTAGAATTGCATGTGATTCTTTTTCAACACAAATTTTTTTTTGAAGCATCTTATCACAGTAGAGTGATTCAGAAGAGCTGATTAAATATCTCCTTACAGGTGTACAAGCAAGTATTTCTCACAAAGGCAATTGGGGAATTCATAAGCTGAATAGGATATGCATACTATGGTTAATTGTCGCAGTAAGGACTATATTTAAAACAAAAATATTAAAACCGATTCCTAAAATTTTGCAGTGATTGGATGGGAACACCTTAAAATTCAGACTTTAGCATTACTTATTACCTTTTAGATTTATATCCTGTCCACAGTTTGGAGAGGATCAGTGCAGCTACCAATACGGCAGTCAATAATATCTCCTGTTTGGGGTGCAAAGCACGACCAACATATCTCCACTTAGGGGCATCACCCGGAACTGGCCAGACAAAGCAGTCTTAAAAGGTAAAAGACATTTTTATCACTAGCTGACAAGTAAACTCAGATTATGGTGCAAGGGATGAGAAGATTTTTTCTGGCAAAAGAGGTTATTGTACCTGTTCAATCAGAAAAATTAGTTTTCAAATATTAAATTTCAGAAACGTCTTTCAATTGGGGTTTTTTTTAAATTTTCCTGTTCTCTCACTTCTCTCCAGTCACCAAGTTTGGCAAATTGAACTCCTAAACTCTTTACATACTCTCAACAAAAGGAATCAAATTCAGCCATGTGAGCTATATTATCTTAGTGCTCAGCTAGTCAGAGAAGTCAAATAGGCATTGTTAATGTCACTCTAACTGCTTTTACTTAGCCTGTATTGGGGAACAAGAGGTGCTAAATGGCAGCAGTCATGATAAAGAAGGAAGGAAGGAAGGAAGGAAGGAAGGAAGGAAGGAAGGAAGGAAGGAA
>VZTF01008312.1:815187-901924 GCA_013397755.1 Cnemophilus loriae
AGGAAGGGAAGGAAGGAAGGAAGAAGGAAGGGACTGCTGTCAGACTTATTATCAGTGACCAACAATGAAATTTGAAGCATACACATGGGTGTGTAACTTGGACACAGTATAAATTCTATATTCATATATAATTAACTCTCCATCAATTTTGCCCTAAATATTTTATTATGTGACATCAGATGAAAATGCATATATTTTTAATCGTAAGTTTTGTTACATCATCAATGAGAGTCATTACTTCAGGTAAGACTTGGCACTTATGTGGCAGTAAGTAGCAATTATTAATGCTTCTCTCCTCCCAAAACAAACGTTTAACCTCATCAAAAAACAACATATCACTTTTCAGTGAAAGAATGTTTAAAAGAGAAAATCCTTTCTTGGTATGTTTGTACTGTTGAAAATAATTAATTCATCTGTCTTTTGTGGCTCACTCATCTTTACCTGTTTGCATTTTCCCCTGTCTTCACATGATGCCATTCTTCTACTCAGCTAATGACAGTATTTTCAGCACTCTATAACCTACTTTTAAAATAATCATCTTTATTTTAAACATACAGATTATGTAAGGCAGATGCACAGAAAGGAAGAAAAGGAATGTGTAATAGGCACAAGAGACTTTATTTACAAAAATATTTGGGATCCAGACTCCTAATGTATTTTGTCATCAGAGAATCCAGACCAATCACAATTTAAAGGATGCTGTGTGGACCTCTCTGGCTTGTACAGTCTTTAAGTAATAAATACAAATATTATTGTGGTTCCTAGTTATGTCGTCAGGTTTTGGGAAAGGACAGCCTGACACATATTTTGTATTTTCTTATCCAGCAGGTACGCATTTATTGTCTGGACTTGTTGCTGGTTCTGCAAGTCTTGAAACAATTTGCAACTGCACATTTCAATGTGCCCCTGTTGAATTCAAATATTTGAATACCAAATAGCTAAGGTGATAGAAAGTAATTCCATTAAGATCCCTGATAAGAAAAAGGGTTTCAGAGATGTGATTTTGAACCTCTATACTGAAAGTTACATTGCCATCACATATTTGCCAAAGTTTGGTGTGAAGTATAAATAAAGATTATCATTACCTAAAGATTATCGTTACCTAGTCACCTCTTAAAAGGTAATCTGCTCATAGAAAGTGGGATGCTGATTCTTGTATTCAGATAATTTTTCTGTTAATTTCTTACCTGTGATAAGCAAGTACATAAAAAGGCCCTCTTGAAATATATAGGCAGATATTGAAAAAAAAGCCATTGACCTATTAACACTTTGGCATGCTTCTCTGTGGGTAAGTAAATAGCTTAAAAAGCACCATATACCTGAAGATTTTCAGTACACTTTTTGCAGTTCACAAATGATTCATGAACAGATTGTGATAGCCCCACATTTGTTCATTATTTTAAATAATTCTCATACTTCTTCAGTAAACCATGATTCCTTTAATATATCAATAATGTGAAGTCCCCATAGTTTTTGCTATGCAGCATTAAGTCTGCTGGCAAGTAGTATAGCATGAAAGTTCAGCCATCAGAAACAGTGTTTTGTACTGTACATTCCAATTTTTAAAAATCCCAAAAATTCCTGTAGTCATTTTGTTTAATTGTGTAATTTCAAGATTTGTTTTGACAAATATCTGTCGTTTTGTATAAACCTTTGATATTTCATTATTTTTATTTCCTGTATGTGTGTTAGTGTAACTAACCCCTATCCAAGGATAGTTTGAGATCTCAAAATTGCTGACATCAAATAAATAATTCTGTATAAACAAGTGTCTTAGCTGTGGAAAGTTTAAAGAACAAAAGGACAAAAGAACATTAAGGAAGACTACATAATGACTTTTATGCTATCATTGTGCGGATTCCTGTCCTTCAGCGGCAGATAGATCAGGACTAAGAATTCTTACACAAAATAATGCAACTTTAATTAATACATATTCATTTACAGATTAATATCTTCCTACTATCTACCCTTTGTGCTCTTTCAGTGAAAAACATTAATGGAAATATTTATCTCAGAATAAACTTGAAGTTGGTACAATGAAAAACCACTTTCTCATTTGTTTGTGTTTTCAAAAGCTTTATTGCTGTTTATAGAAAAACATCAGTTTCTGAGCCAACATTTAAGGATTTAAAACACACTCATAAAACACACGCAACCAGCTGCATATGTATATATATGCACACAGACACACGTATGCAGCCCCCAGAGTAAACAGGAAACAAAAGTAGTTTTGGACTCCACAATTTCACCTGCAATTGATGTTTATGTATTTCTGAGCTTGTCTGTAATCCTGATAATTAGCCTCCTGGTACTGGTTCTGCTGAAGTGCCTGCAGTGCATTAGAAATGTCAAAATGAATCATGGTAGGAAACACTATAGAAGATCTACAACAAGTACAGAGGGGAGGAATATTAAAAGTCAACAATACATAACACTTCATTCCCTTATTACTTGAAAAATATTAAGCAAAAACCAAAACACAATTTGATAACTGCAGATGAAAAGCAAAGAAATAAAGAAACAAAATTGTGGAAGTAAGAATAATTGAGAAAAAACAATGCTGGTAATCTTCTTTTTTTTTTTTTTTTTCCTAATAAAGCAAAAGAAAGAAACCTTTCCCAGGTTGTAAAATTAATACACTAAATGTTTATCATTTTTTTTTCTACTGGTCACATTTAGCAAGGCAGAAATTTAAAAATTCTGCTGGCATGTTTGTTTGGAATAAAAAAGCCTGTAGGTCAAGTCTTTCTGAGAGAATGCCAAATGTCTTTGTGTCCAGTTATTTATGGTTTCAGATAATTGTACAGAAAATATCAAATTTGCATAGTGTGATTATTGCTGATTATTTATCTAGCAGTCAAAATGTTTCAGTGGTTCCTAGGATGACAGATTGACAAGTACTTAAAACTCATTCATTTTATGAAATTTGCATGTAATTAGGCAATAATGAAGGGGATGTTTGTGGACAGCGGATTATACTACAATATACTGGAAGTGATTCAAATGCTTGACAAAGTGTTAACATTATCTTCAGTTTCAACTAAGTCTTGAATGTTTGGCTCAAAAAATTGGTGGAAAAATGAAATGGGTTATGGAAAGTTACTAAACGCTTTGCTAGAACAAAGTATATATTTTTTACTTCACTCTTTGTCCATTCCTACTTATTTATTCACTGCTGATGAATTGTACTTCAGATATTTAACTCATATCACATTCAGTGCAGCTCATCTGTAATAGTTTTGCTGCCACTGCTTTGGTCATTATCACAGTGAAGTCCTATGAAGAATGGCTTTCTTTGGTTTCTTGGCATCTGTGTGGTATCGGAATTTTAAAGCTCCTGCTTTGAGATTCATACAAAAGAATGTGATTTTGAAGAACTGATTTATCATACAAGATATAATTTGTTTCTTAACCAGTTGTTTCTGCACAAATAGAATATTTAACTTTATGGTGCACACATTAGGGGGAGGTAACCTTCAACCAATACTTTGTGATGGAAGATAACTGCAAAGGACTCCTGCTTATACGAAGGTAAAAAATTAGTTCAAATGTCCTGGTGTCGCATTTTGTTTGCTTGTTTTGATTACATCATCAGGTATATCCCTGTTATTAGAGGATGTAATGTTTATGCATCAAATGCACTCCTACATCTCACTTCATAGTCAGTGGTCACCTTTTTAACACATACTAGTGTGCAGGGACCTGCGTAATGAAATACATTTAATCAGTTGTTTCCAAATATTTCTCTCTCATTTTTTGCAGTATATTCTGCAAATTAATTTAATATGCTCCCAAAGTAACAGCAAAGATGACATATAACTTTTGCAAAAGGAAGAGGGTTTCTACATATGGGATCTGCCAAGCAGACATTCTAATAAGGAAATAGCCTACGCTGGCCAGTAGAAGGGAGAAGCATTTTAAAAATCTGCCTAATCTGTTTCATGAAATACAAGGTCAGTGTCTCTGTTACAGGGCAATGCACATGTCTAGTAAAGCAGCATCATCTGGAACCATGTCAACAGCTAATGGGGTTTTCTTTAACCAAATGTTTTGATGGTGGTGCCATCCCTGCTTCTTTTTGCTGAGGGTAGTGATTTAAACTCCCACACAGGAGTGTGGGCATTTGGAATAACCAAATTCTAGAATAAGAGGAATCTGAGCTTTCTTGTCTGATGATTAAGTCACTCACATGTGGGGTAGTGATGTGTTGAGTCTCCAAGGACATGAATGTCCTAGCTACTGTGTGATAGCATCAGCCTCTTTCTGTTTGGTCTAGGGAATACTTAAATAACTTTAAAAGAGTTATGACAGAAATAATTAGTATTATGTGAGATAAAAAACACTCCATCTTGGCTAGCATCAAATGCTCTGACTGACCATCCTTGCCTGTGATGTGAGGAGGCACCTAGCTCCTCCGAATTCTCTAGCTGGCTCTGTGCAGCTTCTATTCCAAAATTCCTGTTTTGACATGACTAAGCATCATGTTTGGAGCAGATATAGAATCTCAAGCTTAATGAAAGCCTAGAATAAGGTACTCGCCAGGATCCTCAGTGTCATTAAGAGAGAAGACATTTAGTCGTTAACATTCTCCAGAACTGACCTAATGAAAACAATGACACCTGGAAACTTCAAGGAACTGTACCTATATGAATACCCAAAATTTCTCTAAAACACTTAAATATGGTATAAAATCTTTTGTGGATTTAGACTCTACTCTTTGGGGATAATGTGGTTGGCTTCTCCCACAGAGTCCCTTCATGATTCCTGGTAATCTCTGGATGACTGAACTTTCATTTCTGTCCTTCTGAAGCAGTGTAGGCTTCTAGAGGCAAGATAACATTAACAAGGGTTATTGATGCAGCAGCAAGGATGCAAGGTTTATTGAAGTGTTCGAAACCACAGAAGAACCTGATAATGGTCATGCGGGAATAGGAGCTTCTCCCACAAAAAGGCAGCATGATTGACAACCCAAGTGAAGTGCATCTACACCAGTTCACAAACAGGACGGCGCACAAACACAAGGAGCTGGAAGCCACTGCGCAGCAGGAAAGCCATTACATAGTTGCCATCGTAGAGATATGGTGGAAGACTTGCACAGCTGGAGTGCTGCAATGAATAACTGTAAATAGTTCAGAAGGGGCAGGCAAGGAATGAGAAGTTGTGGGGTAGTCCTGTATGTTAGGGAATGTTATCACTGTCTAGAGCTGGATGATGGTGATGACATGGTTGAGTATCTGCAGATAAGAATCAGAGAAAAGGCAAACAAGGCAGACATCCTGGTGGGAGTCTATTATAGACTGCCCAAGAAGGCTGAAGAGGCAGAAAAAATATTCTATAAGAAGGTCTCACAATTGCTAATTGTTCTCATGAGAGGCTTCAACTTCCCAGACATCTGCTGGAAATGCAACACACTAGAGAGGAAACAGTTCAGGATGTTCCTGGAGTGTGTGGACGAGAAGTACCTGACACAGATGAAAGGAGAAGTAGCTAGGGAAGTCTCCCCATTGAATCAGATGGCAGCTGGTCACTAGTGGTGTTCCCTAGGGCTCAGTTTTGGGGCCAGTCCAGTTTAATACCTTTAGCAATGGTCTGGGTGAGGGGACTGAGTGCACCGTCAGTTTGCAGATGACTTCAGTTTGGGCAGGAGTGTTGATCTGCTGGAGGGCAGGAAGGCTCTGCAGAGGAATCTGAACAAGCTGGATCAATGGGCCATGACAAGTTGTATTAGGTTCAAGAAGGCCAAGTGCTGGACCCTTTGCTTGGGGAACAACAACCCCAGGCAGTGCTACAGGCTTGGGGCAGAGTGAGGAAAGCTGCCTGCTGGAAAAGGACCTGAGGGTGTTGGTTTTCAGTCACTGGACATGAACCAGCGTGTGCCCAGGTGGACAAAAGCCGCTGGCATCCTGGCCTGTATTAAAAATAGCGTGGCCATCAGGATGAGGGTGTGATTGTCCCTCTGTACTCAGTAATGGTGATGCCACACCTCAAATCCTGTGTTCAGTTTTGTGCCACTCACTACCCCAAACACACTGAGGTGCTTCAGCATTTCCAGAGAAGAGCAACAGAGCTGGTGCAGGGTCTGGTGCACAAGTCCTGTGAAGAGAGGCTGAGGGAGCTGAGATTGTTTATACTGGAGAAAAGGAGTCTGAGAGGGGACCTTATTGCTCGCTACAACTATCTGAAAGGAGGTTATAGCCAGGTGGGGTTTGGTTTCTTATCTTAATTGATAAGCAACAAGATGAAAGGCAATGGACTCATGCTGTGCTTGAGGAGATTTAGATTGGATATTAAAAATAATTTCTTCATGAAAAGGGTTGTCAAGCTTTGGAACAGCATGTCAAGGGAAGTGTTTGAGTCATCATCCCTGGAAAGTGTCCAAGAAACATGGATGTGGCACTCTGGGACATGGTTTAGTGGTGGACTTGGTGATGCTGGGTCAATAGTTGGACTCAATCATCTTAGAGGTCTTTTCCAACATCAGCAATTCAATTAAGCAGTGTAGCTGTCATATGCAGTTATGGACCTGCTAAGGTTGTATCTCCAGAGACCACGTGATATCACCTTCTGGGAAGTTTGCTTGTATGATGACATCAGTTGACAAGTACTCAGACTCCACCGTCTTTTTGTAGATCCAGTTCTAATCCATTAAAAGTCTGGATCCTGCTTATTAACAATTTATGT
Organism: Cnemophilus loriae; assembly: GCA_013397755.1. Taxonomy (NCBI): domain Eukaryota; kingdom Metazoa; phylum Chordata; class Aves; order Passeriformes; family Corvidae; genus Cnemophilus; species Cnemophilus loriae. Next base: position 821,869 of record VZTF01008312.1, read on the forward strand.
CATCCTACGAAAAATAAAATGGTTACATATAAGGAAGTTTAACTAAAAGTAATTAGTATTATGTGAGACAAAAAACACTCCATCTTGGCTAGCATGTGTGCACGTAAGATTTGTGCACCCCTTTCATCTGCAACACAAATGTGTCCTCTTTTCTGGCACTGATCCCCAGGTGTATTCCCGCAGCAGAATTCTTATCAAGAAGTTTAATCTGCACATATCTAATACAAGATCTTTCACCCTTCTTGCCAAAGCAAATGGCTTAAACATTTGTTCAGAAGCAGGAAAAAATTCTGTACTCACTGATGACTACATATTGAGTTCTATCAAAAATTTTGGGAGCATTTTTCAGAAACGATTTCACATTAAAGAGGCAAAAATGTCAGGAGAAGGCGGGGGAGAACATTCAAGCCCCTCGTGGACCTTTCTCAATGAGTTTTCTACATAGTATTCTCAAATGCTTTATGTAACCTGAATTAATTACTAAATCTATCCCCTTCATTATCTAATTAACTCATTCCACTGTTTTTTTTCCCCCTGTCTTTTAAAAAGCTGTTCAATTACTAACATTTCAGCATCTGCTTCTGTATTCTGATGCAAGGCAGAAGGATCTGATAGTTCTTTTAACTCATTCCGACATGTGAAATTTCAGAACCTTCACATTCTCCCCCAGTATATAGTTAGCTACCCATCTGGTTGGCTTTTGGATCGAAGGGTTTGCTAGTGTCAGAAAAGCCGTATGAGAAAAAGGAGAGGAGTAGGTAGAGCACAACGGGACCATAAGCCATATCGCTAGGCACAAGGAAAACAAGGTCACCCTTTATGGTTTCAGATAGAGGAATAAGAAGAGAAGACAACACTTGTATAGTGTAGAAGGTGGCAGTTGGAAAGGTTAGGGTATAAGACCTGAGCTTCTGTGACAGAGAAAAGAATGAAAAGAAATGTTCATTCTTTCATTTATTCATAGAAGAAGACAGTACAAGAAAAAGAAAAGTCTTTGTGGTACCTGGGGGCTTCACTAGTCTCAGGGGTTCTTTAAACTGCATCCAAATTTTTACTTTGGACCCCTTTTTAAAAGTCTTTTATGCATACAGAATGGCTTCATAGCTGTGAAAGGATTACCTATCTTTGAACTACGGAGTTCAATAGTAAAGAATACTAGATTATTCCTTGTAATGTATTCCTTTCCTGCTATTCTCTGTGTTACTTAACATTTTGATTTCTGAAATTAAAATTACTTTAAAATAATTTAAAGGGCCCTAACTAGAAATACAGCTCTGAGCTAAGGTTTGTCCTTCATGAGCTGTCAATTTTAACTGAGCTACAGCTGGTGTTTACTGTTTTTGGAGATATTTGATGGGCAGTGGTACTGATTAGTTATCTGTCTTCACACTGGATTATTTTTGGTTTTTAAGAGGAATAGAGAGAATGTGCATGGGACTCTGTTTGCTCTCAGATTATACACTCTTTGTGCTCTAGAACTGCCCAAAGTTACCTAGTCATCGATCTCCTTGCCTCACTTTTCTAAGTGACTTGTTTCTTTCCTGGGTGAGGACTGTTCAAATTAAACTGTTGATGATTTTAAAAGCCCTTACATCCTCAAAAATTCTGTGCTTCCCTGTCTGTCAGCCTCATTCACTTCCACCTGCTCCAAAACCAAAGAATTCAAAGTGGTGGTGCTCAAAGAAACTGCAAGGGTTTCCTCCATCCCCTTTCTTTTAGGGAACTGATATTATTCTCAAAGGAAGGAAGCAACAAATTAAGGCCAGAAAAAGAATGAAATGAATGCAGCATCTCAGGATGCAGTTCTCTATTCCCTTCCATGAGCAAGAAAGAGAGTTCTGATCATCTTTCCTCCTTCCTGAAAGATGAAATGAATGAAGGGTCCCTAGAAATTGACAAGGAGTTCCTGCAGCAGTTTATGCCACACCAGCTCCAGCGATATGGATGGGGAAAAAACCCCTTAGAAATCTGAAAAGATGCAGAGGTAAAGCTGTAATAGCACAAATAATTAATGAGCAGAAAACCTGCTAAATGGGAAAGACAGAGACCAGGTTCAGCATGAGTCACATATCGGGTTTCTAAACTACAGAATATATAAGGAAAACTAATTTTTGCATGCACTGGAGAAAGTGGATTTGAATCTTAAGACCTTTGAACCTTTAGTCTTTGCTAGGAGTCTTGAGAGAAACCCTTGACAGTACTGCAAGCCATCATGTGGTTTCTCTGTCATTCAGTGTGTGCTGGATACCAGCCTCATCACTTGTTCTGTGACATCTGAGGCTCTTGCATATGGCCCCAAATGGCACCTGAGTCATCACCTTTACTAATATAACTACAGCAATGTTACTTTTCATGCTTCCTTACAATCACAACATGGCTGCAGTATCAAAATATTACTAATGGCAACCATTTGTTCTTAGAGTCTATCTGTGCCCAACATGCTTTTCTAAGGCAAAAAGCGTCTCTGCTTTTTAACATCCTATGTTTATTTCATACACTATTCGAGCAGACAAGCTGGCCTTCTGAACTGTGTAGAAAGAGACTGAGAGGCTCGACAGCCACAATTACAACAGTATGTGGTGAGTCATAGAACGGCTGAGTTCTGGGAAACTGGACAGTGTCTACTTGGGGGTACTGCCCAGAGAAGAGCATGACATAGGGTTTCAGTTCTCCCCTTCAAGCACTGTACAGCCAGGATGAGGCGAGTTGTGCCTCCCTGATACTGTGCCATTAGCACCCAGGGCAAGGCAAAATAAATTTTTGGCTTTTCCATCTTGGCGTAAGATCCCTTTGGATTCTGTTACTAAGTTGAAAGCTGACCCGAGTTTCTAGATCTCTTTGCACTTCTGAACAAAATTTCATCTTTAAGTCCAGTCCCCCTCCACACAGTACATGGAAAGGGAGTCTTGTCATTCAAGAGTAGACATGAGCATGCTTTGAGCAGTTTAAATGTAACCTAAGATAACAGGCATGCAGCAGTAAAAGTCTGGTATAATCAGGGTACCTCTGCCTGATCTCTTCCTGTCATCAAGCCTTTTTCCTATGCTTGAACTTGGACAGGAGAATAGCTGTTCCTAGAGCTGTTTCTTCCATCCCTACATCCTTTAAGAATCAAGGCAATACCAATGGCAGACCATGACCAAGGTCCCAAGGCATCATTTCCGTCATTTAAAAGTGACGGAAGACAACTTGACATAGAAGCAAAATTAGACTCTTTTTTTTTTTTTTTTAAGACAGTGAATAACATCTGATTCCTTCAAACACTGATAATGTTTCCACAGGAAAATATTTAGCATGAGAAGTAACATTGAAATGTGGTCCAAACAGTCTGAGTGGTTCACAGAGAAAGCAGTGAGAATCATCAAAGGCTTGTATCATTTTAGTTACACTCATGGCAGTGGTCCTCCACCACAGATCGGGTTGTCACAGGGCAGCAAATCATAGATGATGTGGAACAGAACTCTTCCGAGTATTGTGGAATGAGCAGAGCTTCCTTTCTGATGTGTGATATTTTACCCCCAAGCAACGAGGCATGGGCTCCTTGTTCCCCATACGGGGTCTTCCTTTGCTTATCAACAGAGGTTTTAGGAACAAGATGAAGGAGAAAACCCTTCTCATATGAGTATGAGAACTCTAACAGCTATGTTTTGCAGCAGCCAGACACTTTTCCAGGAGTTGTTAGAGAGCTATAATAACCTTTCATTTATAACAACCTGGATAATAGTGGCCATGGTCTAAAAGGCCAGGGAACGATACCTCGATCATAGAAGTATCTATTGTTTGAAGAAAAGAATGGTGTTGGAGTGTTCCTTTCAAATCCCAGGCAGCATTTGAACACATCATTCATGCTCAAGCACTGTAACTAGCCGAGAAAGAAAAAGGACTGTGCCACAATTATAACCATATGCTCTGAGTCATGCAGTTGCCGAGTTCTGGGAAATTATAAGGCCTCCAGTTCTGGGCATTGACCAGACAAGATGACAGTGTCAAGAAAGCCCCCATTGATCACAGGGGCAGAACAAGAGAAAACAGCTGTAACAACTTGGAAAAAAAAGACTTGACAGCTCAATGAAGATCTCTGCACTGTGCTCAGCAGCAGCCAAGAAAATAAGCAAAATGTTGGGATTTAGAAACAGCTAAGAATTGTAGAAGTGGGTAAAATACCCCAGAGCGTAAGGTGTCGGTACAAACTTCCCTTGTAGGCATGTTATACCTGCTTTTTTCAGAGACCTGCATCTTTCAGTAAAGCTGACACAAGGAGATACGGAGAGGTGATAAATGATTAGATGGACCACTGATCTGATCCAGTAGTGCAATTTCTCCGTTTCTGGCAGTTGGCTGGAATCATAAAGTTAGCCTGTGGCACAAACTGGTATTAAACCTTTATCTCAAGAGTTCTTGTTCAGTTTCTTTAACCATAAGACCATCCTTCATCACCAATTTCCTCTTTCCATTTCTTCTGAAAATATCAAAGGAGCATAATTTCTCCTAATATTGTAGCATTCCAGTCCTGACCAAAACCAGGAAGTGAGCAGCAGGTGAATAAAAATTAAGCTGACATTTTCAAACTTCAAACAAAGATCTGTGTGAGGCAAGGAATGGTTCTGTTAATTTAATCCAAATTGGTTCACTCAGCTCTGGTGATAATCTGATCCATACCACAGCAGGTTTGCAGTCAGAAGAACAAAATAGTGTGTGAATTATGCTGAACCCAAAAAACACAGTCTGTTCATGAGCATACACTCAGTAGTACATGATGGGAGTAGGGGAAGTGGGAAGGAGGGATAGGGTGGTGAATAAAACTCAAAAGTAGTTGGCCTGGTGCTTAACAGCAGTTGAGGGTGAAAAAAAAAGAAAAAAGAAAGAAAAGCAAACAAAAATGAGGCATGCATAAATGGAGGTATTGAACCTAAGTCAGAGGAAATATCCTAGCACTATGTAAGAAGCCAGTGAAACCATATTTTGAAAACAATGTGGCTCCCTAGCCCTCTCGTATTAAAGGCATATTATACAAATGGATTCACTGTGTTGAGGGCTAAGAAAGTGGCTGTAAATAGGCTAGAAAGACAGAAGTCACTGAGAGGTTAAAAGTAGCATAAATGTTATTGAGAAAAGAGCCTGGTCAAAGACATGCAGAACAACTGAAAGCAGAAATGTGGATGCTCCAGTGGTGAGTGGGCTATTCATACATCCATAAACAGAAAATACAACTTAGAGAATTGCCTGTTCTAGGGTCAAATTTTGAAATTCTTATTATATTTTTATTCTTTGTTTATTTGGTTATGCAGTGACTTTGTCAGTATTCATTTGAATACAGAGAACCACAGGTCAGATCAGGCATTTGAGATCTGTGAGCCAAGACAGGAGTTACTGTACGCAGATTTTTTCCCTTGCTCTATGAATATTAAGCTACATTCACCACTCCATTTCCCTCTGGTTATGAGACACTGCAGTTGACTGCTTTATGTCAAAAATATCTCTCCCTCTCTTTACAGACCCAGCACGCAATGGGTCTGCCTTTCACACACCACTCCCTGCACTCCTTTTGGTTCTCATCAGCTCTTTGGGAACTGCTTACATTTGGTTCTTGCATGGGGTGTGGGTGGTGAACGGAAAAACCTTCTTTCAACCCTCCCTACACACATCTGTGTAGGGCCTGTAAATTCAGTCTTTAGTAGCCTCTTTAAAGGATAACACAAAAAGCCCTAAAGATGTCTCCCACCAAACACTGTCAAGTTGCTGAATCAGTATCAGCATCATTAAATTTTTCCCAATCATTCATACCAGAAGAATGAAAATGATTGAAATAAAAGATAATAATTCTGCTATCCATGTACCTAAATAATTCTTTATAAAAAGCAAAAGATCAGTGACACTTAGTTCATCTGTTTTGCAAGGAAACACCTTTTAACTCTTTACACTTGCTGAAACATATTTTAATGTCTATAAATTTATATCATGATAGCCACAGGAAGGGAACTGTAGTGTTGCTATTTTTAACACAAGAACTTACTTCAAGCCTCTAGTCAAAACTATATTGATCCGTTTTCCTACGAACCAAATGCCTTATTCATCTGTTCCAAGTTCTTTTTTTTTTTTCTAACCATTTGTCATTTACATAACACTGAGTAACCAGTCTTGGGAATGTCCTAAACTACAGAAAGCCTCTATAATAATTTCTGACACAGGGGATTTGATGGAGAAATCCTTATATTCATCAGCTGCAGATTCATTGCACTTTCTGTTTGACTAACCATTTCCTAGTGGAACACTGATATTTTATTTGGCTGGCAATAGCTTCTAGCACAGGAGAACAGTTGTATTCTTGAAACTGCCTATCGGAAAGAATTTCCTTGCTTATTTTTCCTCTGTGAGTGTGTGTGTGTGTATGCGTGTGTGTGTGTGTATGCATGTGTGTAAATGTGTGCATGCATGCATATGCAAGTATTTTGATGAAACGTGTTGGGTGTAAGTTCTACTTGACACATCTGTGCTCATTAAACAAGAAAACAAAGTCAGTGTAGTATGACCCTGGATCATCTACATATTTAAGCCATTCGTTTAGAATGCTGGGTTTTTTTCTCTCTCTTCGTGTCTCACTTTCAGTAAGATATGATTCTTGATTAATATACAGGCTGTTCCTGTAGTATTTGTTGCTTACTATAGTCTACAGAAAAATTTCTATAAATAGATTTTACTTTGTATTGAAAAAAAGTTCATGTAAGTTGCTCTGAATTACTTTTTCCACTGTCCGAAAATATGAGCTTCAGTAAAGCAAGAACAAGTTCTTCTGCTAGGAGAGAGATAAAATGTCACCTAGCGCTTTATTTTTGTTTCTAGCTCTGTCTGTTTGTGTTTCTAATTATCTTCCCATCCATGGTGTATTTCTTAGCAGGAAGAAGCAAGGGGACAAAAAAGTAAAATGAGACTCCTGAAATAAGCCTTTCCAAAAATGAAAATAACATTTTATCATCCTGGGATTTTCAAGAATCATGAAAAGAAATAGTATTACAAAATGCATCTGAAGTTGGAGTTTACTATTTTAATGGATTTCTCTGTGGAGTCAGGCTATTTTTGTTCTTTCAGCAAATCTGGGAATCCTCAGGTTTATCCTTATGTCCAGGGTGGAAGAGTAGGCATGTTGAAACCAGTCATTTACTTTGAAATTCTACTGGATTTCGTTTGCATCTTGAATTTTCTCAGCAATTTTAGCACTTGCTCCATTCAGTTAATACATTTTGGGTCTCAACACCCTTCTTTTCTCCTGGCTCTTTTCTTCCTATTCCTTAAAGGTTTTGTTGGTAAAATTACTGAGAGAGAGAGCATATAATTTTGAGAAAATACTTCTTCCTCATTCAGACGTATGTGTTAGAGGGATTTTAGCTCTTTCACAGCTTATGAAATATTTAATGAGACACAATAGTGGGAGTTTTTAAAGTCATTATATGTGACAGTACTTATATGGACATACATTTACTTTTTATTGTTTCTTTGTCTCTGTTTTTTTGTTGTTGGTGGGTTTTTTGTTTGGGTTTTTTGGTGGATTTTTTGTTTTGGTTTTTTTTTTTTGGTAGTTGTCTGAAAGTTGCATCTAGTTCTATTGTACTAGTCTCTCCCACAGGGGTAAAATTCGCTCAGTGACTATCTTTTTACATCCACTTAAAACATTCTGCTTCTGCAGTTTTCCATTTTGTGAAATACAAACAACAGAACAGTTTGGTCAGCCAGCATAAAAGGGTATAACCACAGAAAAAGTGAATTCAACGGTTTTGATGAAAGCAAGTCTTTGACAGATTTTAACCTGTTATGAGAAAAATTCTTAAATTCAGTGTTTAAAAAACTTTACAAGAGAAGGGGCAAAATGCTGCCAATATTTCCCAGAAACACTATGAAAAGATGCCTGAAAAAGTGTAGCATAGGAATGGATCAGACAGATCATCAAACAGATGGGTGCCAGGGCTTAACCACACAATTCACCTTTTCCCTTGCTACTGTAAGGAAACCAGATAAACTGATAAAAAACCAAGATGCGTGAAAGGGTAAGTCTGCTTCCCGGAATCCTGAGGTAATTTTTTGAGAGTGTATGTTTGTGTGTACATGGCTCTTCCTCTGGAGAGTCTCTTCTCCCACTCCGATTTAAAGCAAATATCAGTTATTATCCAAACTGGAATATGTCCCTGCTATACTGTAATCCTAATCCCAGTCTATCAGACCGAATATTTCGCTAGAAGAGTTTAATTTTTCAGTACCATTTTTCCTCAGTGAGAGCTGCCTTCTATTCAAACATTATAAATGAACCTTCTTTTGAGTCCCTAGGAGATGCACTGTATCATTCTCCTCCTGTCAGATTAGCTCTCGTTGCTTGATATCTCCTGTGGAAAATACAGAGGGGATTTCACCAGTTATAAACTCTCCTTATCTTCAGATTCTTTGGACAGACTTCAGATTTCCCCTGGATCTTCATCTTTAACTTTTTCAAATTGTTTTACAGTTCAACTTTTCAGCTACATACCTGATTTTCCCTCCTACTTTAGGTACTTTTTATTTATAGGTAGAGAAAATTAGCTATATAGGGATACTAAACTTCCTTTTTCATAGTGAGGTACATTTCATATATCTCTCAAAATCCTTTTCGTCATCTGAAAATGTATATGTCAAAGCTCCTGGACAACTGAAACTAGGTTATATCAGATTACACCCGCTTTCCCTGTTTTTTTTTTTAAAGGATAGGCACCTGTGAGATACAAAAAGGGCAAATGACATTTTGTTGCTTCTAAAACGCGGTCTTAACCTTCATCAGTGGTGCCTCACCTCACTATTTTCAGCTTGACTTTTTTATTTCCAAGTTTCCCGAGACATTTTACGTTGCTACACACATCCTTCAGCTGCATAAAATTAATGGTGTGACAGAAGGAAGATTTAAAGAGGAAAGGAAAATTTTGTTTCTTGATTCTTCAAATCTGGATGTACTTAGAATGCTTGTTATATCTCAATTTTTACATCAGAATGAAAGAAGGAGGAAGTCTGGGAAAAATAAATGTGTTGTTGAGCAATGTTTTACTTCTGTGAAAGAGCAGAAATTCTCAGGACTTTTAATGATAGAGATTGAAAGATGCCTCTCCATATTCACTGAAGTCTGGGAATTTCTTCTTTCTCACTCCAGAACTTCTATTTCACCTAAACACATACTTTGCTCTAAAAAGCTTAGAGGTTATAGAGATGCATTTATTTGTACCTAATATTGGATGTCTAATCAACTAGACTTTATTATAGGAATCTTTCCTGAAATGGAGTAGCAGAAGAAAAAAGGCAAACTGCCTAATACTACATAGTGCCTGTACATTACTTTCCAGCCACTTGCTAATATTTTGCTAATATTAAAATGTCTTGCTAATATTTTTTTAACATCCTGTCATATAAGTCACTTATCACTGTCCAAATCATTATTTCTGTACACAATGACGTGTAGGATATAGCCCAAGGTACTTGAGTATTAGGATTATGACAATATAATAATAGTATTCCAGATAAAACTCCATATGTATGGTCACAGAAACACAGAATCACTGAAATGCTTAGTCTAAGATGATTGAGTCCAACTATTAACCAAGTCCACCACTAAACCATGTCCCAGAGTGCCACATCCACATTTCTTGAACGCTTTCTAGGGATGGTGACTCAAACACTTCCCTTGACATGCTGTTCCAAAGCTTGACATGAAGAAATTTATTTTTCATGAAGAAATTATTTTTAATAGCCAATCTAAATCTCCTCAAGCACAGCATGAGTCCATTGCCTTTCATCTTGTTGCTTATCACTTAAGATAAGAAACCAAACCCCACCTGGCTATAACCTCCTTTCAGATAGTTGTAGCGAGCAATAAGGTCCCCTCTCAGACTCCTTTTCTTCAGGAAAAACAATCTCAGCTCTCTCACCCTCTCTTCAGAGGACTTTTTCTCCAGACCCTGCACCAGCTCTATTGCCCTTCTCTGGAAATGCTGAAGCACCTCAGTGTGTTTGGGGTAGTGAGTGGCACAAAACTGAACACAGGATTTGAGGTGTGGCATCACCATTACTGAGTACAGAGGGACAATCACACCCTCATCCTGATGGCCAAGCTATTTTTAATACAGGCCAGGATGCCAGTGGCTTTTGTCCACCTGGGCACATGCTGGTTCATGTCCAGTGACTGAAAACCAACCCCCTCAGGTCCTTTTCCAGCAGGCAGCTTTCCTCACTCTGCCCCAAGCCTGTAGCACTGCCTGGGGTTGTTGGGATCCAAGTAAAGGATCAAGCATGGATCTAGCTTGTCCAGATCCCTCTGCAGAGCCTTCCTGCCCTCCAGCAGATCAACACTCCTGCCCAGCTTGGAGTCATCTGCGAGCTGACTGAGGGTGCATTCGTTCCCCTCATCCAGACCATTGCTAAAGGTATTAAACTGGACTGGGCTAATGGTATTAAACTGGACTGGCACCAAAACTGAGCCCTAGGGAACACCACTAGCGACCAGCTGCCATCTGGATGAAACTCCATGCACCACCACTGTCTTGGCCTGGCCATCCAGACAGGTTTTTATGCAGCAAACAGTGCACCTGTCCAAGCCATGACCAGCCAGTTTCTCCAGGAATATTCTGTGGGAGACAGTGTCAAAGGCTTCACTAAACTTCAGGCAGACAGCATCCACAGCCTTTCCCTCATCCACTTGCCTGATCCCCTGGCTGTTCTGCAGGCACCATGTAACGGCACTCAAGATGATCTTCCCCAGCACTGAGGTCAAACTCAAGGGCCTGTAGTTACCCAGATCCTCCTTTCAACCCTTCTTGAAGATGAGCATCACATTTGCCATCTTCTGGTCAACTGGGACCTCCCTGCTTAGCCAGGACTACTAGTAAATGATGGAAAGGTCCTTGGTGGCATTTCCACCAGCTCCCTCAGTACCCTTGGGTGGATCCCATCTGGCCTCATGGATTTATGTGTGTGTAAGTGATGTAACAGGTTACTGACCATTTCACCTTGAATTATCGGGTCTTCATGCCGCTCCCTGTCCCTGTATTCCATCTCAGAGGCCGGGTACCTGCAGAACATTTGATTTTGCCATTAAAGAATGAGGCATGAAGGCATAAGGCACTTTAGCCTTTTCCTTATCTTTTTTCACTCTGTTACTTCCCCCATCCAGTAAAGGATAGAGATTCTCCTTAGTGCTCCTTTTGCTGATGATGTATATGTAGGAACATTCTTTGCTATATTTTGCAGAAGAAACCAGATTAAGTTCTAGTTGGCCTTTGAATTTTCTCCCTGCATAACCTTACAACATCCTTGCAGTCCTCCTGAGTTGACTGCCCTGTTCTCCAAAGGCCATAAACCTTTGTCTTGTTTCCTGAGTTCCAGGCAAAGTTCTCTGTTCAGCCAGGCTGGTGTGTCTCCCTGCTGGGTCATCCTTTGGCGCAATATGCTCTTGCATCTTTAAGATTTCCTTCTTGAAGAACGTCCAGCCTTCCTAGACTCCTTTGCTCCTCAGGACTGCCTCCCAAGGGGCTCTCTCAACCAGTGTCCTAAAGAGGTCAAAGTCTGCCCCTCTGGAAGTCCAAGGTGGCAGTTCTGCTGGCACCCCTCCTTGCTTCTTAAAAAAATTGTAAGTTTGGTCATTTTGGGATCTCTGTGCCTAAGGGACCCTTTGACCATCACATCACCTATATGTGTTCACAAACAGCTGATCATATGGATAGCCTTTCCTTGCTGTTTCCCTCACCATCTGTGTCAGGTAGTTCTCTTCCACACACTCCAGGAACCTTCTGGTCTGTTTCCCCTCTAGTGTGTTGCATTTCCAGCAGATGTCTGGGAAGTTGAAGTCCCTCATGAGAACAAGTGGTAGCAATTGTGAGACTTTTCCCACCTGCCTATAGAATGTTTTTTCTGTATCTTCATCCTATTCCTTCCTCTTGAAATTATAAAGTCATACTGCTTGAAGACATATGGGGTTGTTCTAACATCCCAGACCTGATATTCCTTAGTATTGCTGAGCATAGCTTAGCAGCAAAGACCACCACAGGTGGAAGTCTTTGTACCTGAGAGCAGTAACAGCTCAGAGCAGCTGTGTGGGATCTGCCCTATGTTTCAGGTCCCTTGGGAACTGGTCCATAAGGAGAGAACAAACAGCCTGTGATAGGAAATCTTTCAGCCACGCACTTCTCTGGTCTCCTGTCCTCCTTTCTGTCTTTCACTATGCAGAGTGCTTTCTTCTGAGATGACAGTGGCACGAAACTTACCTAGACAGTCCTTCAGACTTATCAATGGTCTTCTGCAGACTACAGCAATCCTGAGATGAGACCCTGATGAACACAGATGACTGTGTCTTTCAGAGATTTAAAATGATGTGTAAATATTTTAATTCTGGCCATAGAATATCTTTTATCACCATCTCCCATTGTCCTTTTCTCCTTTTTTACCTCTTTCTTCTCCTTTTTGCATCTCACTCTTCTAAGATCTATTTAATTACACCCATAGAAAAGAAAATGCTGATATCAAAAGAGCAATTCCCTCTTTTGATTTCCAATTCATTTTCCCCTCTCATTCAAGAGAATAGAAATATACAAAGTAATTTGGTATATAAAATGATTCCCCATAATTTTAATCCTTTTAAAGTGCTTATGGAGATTATCACAGTTTGATTTATTTTGACAAGGGGTGGTAAAAATTGTAAGAACAATAGTCTACTAAAAATGTTTTAAGAGCCTGTTGCTGTGTTACAGGAATGAACATTTCAGGTGTTTCATGGGTTTGGGGGACGATTTCCTAATACAGCTAAGTGAATTAAAGTAACACAAGGAACAAGCATTCACAGTAAGTAGAAATGGACACCATTTTGCTAATGCTTGAAGACTTTTTTTCCAGCAGTTAAGACATCACATTTTTCTGTTCTGTGTCTTCATTTTATTGCATCTTCTTTTGCTTTTAGCAGATCAGGGAGCTAGATGTCAGAGCTACAAGGGAAATCATAGGATTGCCTAAATTTCTCAGTCACAAGGCCTGCCCTACCAAGAGTTTGGGTCTGACCACGTAATCAAACATCTCCCAGGCAGAATCACAGAATGAGAGGCAGATCCCAGCCCCATGCTCTAATAGGTCTTACCTCATCTCCCTTTTACCCAAGATTTGTTTTTCTTGTGTAATGAAGTTTTGTCTGTACTCTGTTTTCAACAGAGTGTAGTAGCTCAGCTCCCAGAGGATGAAATGCAGTGATTGAGAATGTAGTAACAGTGACACAGGGCATTCTCGGAGTCAAACTATGCACTCAGCTGCTCAGTAACACAATGGTCCCACAGAGAGAGAATGGGTCTCACCATGTGATGTACACAAGGCTTACTCAGCCTTGTGCAGCAAGGTTCATTCATCAGCAGCAAAAGACAGGCTGCTCTGTAACCCTACCATGAAGGTGCAGTCATTTGGGGTGATCTGCTTGTGTCAGGATTAGGAGTGCCACCATGGGAAAGACCACAATGGTAAGAGTGTATGTGTGTGCAGTCTTACAACCTCCCCTAGGCCTCCATCACTCAGATGTTTTGTGATCCCAGTGCCTTACACTGGAAGAGAAGAAACATGAAAGTGAAAATACTAGTTTTCCAAGACCAGTAATTCCATCAGGCATACTAAAGTCATCTTATCTAAGGTATCAAGCCATCCCATTGCAAGAAAACACTAGAAAATATATATGAAGTTTTCATGACATTCATTTCCCCTTGTTCTATGTTTATGCTTGTAACTTTGAATCTATTAAATTTTGCTCATTGAAGATGCTTGTTATTTGTGATTGATAATATACGTCGTTCAGGATAAACCTGAGCTTTCAGAAAATGGTATTTCTGGAGAATTGAACCTCCAAAAAAAAAAAAAGAAAAAAGCATGAAAGAGATACCATTGCAAGAGCTTAGCATTGTGAAGGGTGTAACAAATAGAATTCAGAAAGTGATCAGCTGTTATCATAAGATCATTTTTAACTAATAAATCTAAATTTAAAACTATTTCAAAGAAATAGTGATCTTTGCAAATACATTAAAACAGCAGAAAAAAAAAATGAAAAGAAGAAGAGGGTGAATAACAGGGCAGGCAAATGACTGATCTTTCTGTGTGGCTTTCACTCGAGCACGAGAAGAATGATTACATCCCTACAGCAGTCTTCAAAGTGTTGGAGTCAGAGAGTGGAATAGGAAATGAACTGCAGTTCAGTGACCCTCTGTGGCCTGAACAGTGGGAGCTGGTAAGCACAGCATTTCCACTTTATTCAGTTCTCTTTTTTTCAGCCACTGTCAGTAGAAGGCCTTCCCACACACATGCTTTTGCATCTTTATTGTAACCTGAAAAGAACTAAATGTAGCAGATCTATCCGTGTATAGGCAGATATAATCTGTATGGGTAGATTTCTCAATGCTCTACATGCACACAGGCTTATTACACACGTGTATGATATAGCAATGGATAACTACAGTTTTCCTGAAGAAGTCTCCTTTCCAGTTTGAAATAGAATACGTACTGAGCCATGAAAATTTCTTTGTGTTTCGTTAGGAATAAAACCACAAGTTGGTCACCTAGGTCTGATTGGAGAATAGGTATAAAGTACCACTTTCAGCTTGGTCTGTAATTTTCTGCTTCCTTTGTCACGAAATGTTGACAAAATGCCCTCGATAAAATTTCTCTCCAGGAAAGGAAAGCACCCCATATAAATGTAGCCACAGTGTGATGTCACTTAAGGGATACTTGATCTCCACGTCCTAATCTATTTTCATGATATATATGTGAGAAGGGTAATCTAATGCTTAATAAAATCTCCAATGTACATCACAATTTTCCATAAAATTGCACCCCTGCAATGGCATGATAAATTTGTGTGTAAATATACCCAGGAGGTAAATCTACAAGATGTTACAGTAAATGTATCCTTGTGGACAAGTCGACAGGCTACTGATGATCCAAGTGAGATTCTTTCCCACCTTTTTGTTTTGTAGCTGGACATCCCTTGATCTTTGAAAGGGAGTTCCAGACTTTTCAGTGTGTTTCTTTCAAAAAAGAAGTGAATCCTTAATCACATCCAGATTTACCAAACTTTTTTAGTAAGGTTCAGAAGCAGCTCAGATAAAATTATCACTTCGATGCTTACAGAAATAGAGGATTGAGGGATCTATGTTTGTTTGGTTTTTTTAATCAGTAGATTATGATGGCCAATTTTCCTTTTGTTCACTGTGACTGAGAGAATCACTGAAGACTGTCAAGGAAAAATATTAAAAGTCAAGCCTGTAGTCTGAGGTTTCTGTTTAAAAGAAATTCCTGTATTCCTTTTTAAAAGAAAACCAGACTTTATTGGTATTTCTTTTCACAGCTTCAGTTCTGTGTGATGCCATTTGGACTCTTGGAGCTGAGAAGAGGGTGAACAGTAGTTTTTTCCATCACTGTAGAATGATAGACTCACAGAGTGGTTTTGATTTGAAGGGACCTTAAAGATCATCTATTTCCAAACCCACTGTCATGGGCAGAGACACTTCCTACTAGAACAGGTTGCTCAAAACCCCATCCAACTTGGCCTCGAACATTTCCAGGGATGGGGCATCCACAGATTCTCTGGGCACTCATTCTGGTGTCTTGATACTCTCACAGCAAAGAATTTCTTTCTGATTTCTGCCCTCTTTCAGTTTAAAAATATTACCCTTCTATATCAACATAGGCCCTGATAAAAAAACTCTATTTCCATCCATCTTAGAAGCCTCTTGTAGGTTCCAGAAGGCCACAATAACATCTTCCCGGAGCCTGAACAACCCCACCTCTCTCAGCCTGTCTTCATAGGTAAGATGCTCCATCCTTCTGATCATTTTCATGGCCCTCCTCTGGATGCACTCCAACAGGCCCATGTATTTCTTGTACTGGGGAATCCATTGAATGTAATAAAACCGAAAAGAGTGAGAGTGTCATTAAATAAAGAGCTATAAAGTATGCTTCCAGACAAACCTAAACCATCATTAACACTGTAGTATAAGAGGGTGCAGAGTTCTTAGTGCCTATTATACTGTCCTTAATGTCATTTTTCTTTATTATGAGTAAGGATTACAAGGCAATAAGATCTATTTAGGCACTCTCTTTACAACAAAATTTATCCTCAAAAAGCTTCACAAACTCTCTTGATCATATTGTGACATGTGAGCAAAATACCTCCAAGGCTAATAAATCTCTTTGTTTTTTACAGAATCTTTCTTATAGGAGAAGATATCATTGTTTTATATACCTGTCAGAATTTTTATTAAAATCTTGCGTATTTTTACAGTATTCTGAAGTTACACTTTTCTTTCTCCTATTCCATTTTTATCTGAAAACACTAGATACATATTTGAAAAGAGATATGCAGAGAACATGAGTCTAGCAGTCTGTGTTTTTGGAAACTCATTTTTTTTAATTGAAGGTTTGTCTGTTTTCATATGGTTTTCACTAAAATTCTCTGTAGTTTTACAAAAGAGACTAAGTTTTCATTCCTCTTACATTTAAAATCTGCGTTTTACAAAAGAAATGCCTAATATAGTACTCCTGAGAGCCCAACAAAGAAACTCCTAAATGAATAATTAAGACGTGAATTAATGTTTTTATGATTCAAAATCTGGGAATATAAATGGAGGGATGTTGCGTCATCATGTGGGCTGCAAACAGAATAAAGGGTTATGTTAAATGAACACTGAAAATAGAAACTTTGCCTTTTCCTCTACAGTTCCTTGTTGAAGCCAACCGCTTGATAATTACTCCTGACTATTTCCAAATCCCATCACAAGAACTGTCTTTTCCTCAGCCAAGGAATTCTAATTCACTTCTGCTCTAATTAAAGAATCAGACCTTTCTCCTAGGACTCAGCTTTTCCAGGACTCGCTGTTAATATCAAAACTTGTCCGCTTGTCCACTTCACCCTCAATATCTGGGCTGTATGAAAATTCTCATGTCCTACACAGCTTACTTATATTTATATGTAAGAAGAGTAATTCAATCCCTCCCTATGTGTTGTGATCAAGGCCTTAGATCATTCCTTGCACGACTCACACTGCATCTGAAATGATCTTCAAGGACTCCTACTGGCTTCAAAGAAACAGATTTTGTTTAGCATTTTAGCAGAGCAGCTTTACTAAAGAACAGCTCTGCAGCTTTGGAGCATGGTACTCCTGAAAATAAGTGGAAAATGTAGAAACTGTGTCCTCCTCCATAAATTTGATTCTGTCTGAACTCCTGATGTGTGTTCACACCAGTGGGCTCTGTCTGTTATCCTTGAATATCCAAAGGCTCCAGCTGATAGGGTCTTTTTTTTTTAGGGCAGTTTTCTCCAATGGACATACCACCCATTCAAAACACCAGTTCGGTGCATCACTGAGCACACATTTTATGGAAAGGTGATGGCCACGTTGTTGCACTTGATGTTCATGACAAGAAATAAGCTCCTGCATCTGTGATATTGAAAGGACTTCATCTGATCAGCAGGGAGTGTACCTTAACCTACAGAGAAGGAAAAATAACATTTTACTCCCTTTGTGTTTCCCATAAATAATTCTAAACAAATGTTTCTGACTTGTAGTGATGGAGGGTGCTGTAGTCTGCTCCATGGGAGCTCCACCCCAGCAGTCTTCAGAGTGCTTTAACAATAGGACCAAAGGCTGTGAGCAGCATTGTCTCTGCCCTCTGTAGTGCAAAGCTTTAGTCCTCAGTGGGTGTAGGGTGTCAGGTTTATGTGTGCCGTGATATCAGGAGATAAATTTACTCGATTTTCACCTGATCTCTTACAACACAGGATCAGGGCTCTCTCTTTAATACAACATCTATATTCTTTGTATGTAATAACTGCACTCATCCTCAGTATTTCTTTGCATAACTCAGATGTATTTTTTTGTAGTCTCCCTTATCTTTACAGTGTTGGAGGTGTCTTTCCCTAATTTCACCACTGCTTTATTCTAAGTTCTTTTCACCCTTTTTCCTAACCCTAGTAAAGGACTTTGGGTCACTGCCTTATCAGGTACATTTTTCTTGCTTCACAGCAGGGCAGAGGGCTACATCAAACATCTCTGCTTTTGGCTGACTGGTGTCTGAATTTGGCCTACCGTGGCCTCTGACAGCATGTCTGACCTGCAATTCAAACTCCTCTACTTCAGGAGCATAGCATGTGTCCTTTACAGATTCCTCTGCTGAGCCTATCCCATATGGATAGGCTGCCTCTGGACTAGTGCTGCACTAGAGCTTTCTGGTGGTTTCAGTTCCCTTGACTTGTGAGGGCAAATGCTGTATTTTACAGGCAGGGACATGCATAGTGGATTATGGCTGAGGTAGGTAGGTTGTTATGACCTGTCCTCAGAGGAGGAATTCCCACAAGCAAGGTGCATGGCATGTTGCATGTGTGTGTCATGTAAAACACCTTCAACACCTCCTTGAGAAGGGCTGCCTTAAAAAAGGCAGTAAAGCTGGCCAGTAAAGCTGGCCAGTAAAGCTGGCCATAAACAAATGACACCTGCAGTCCTGCACAGGACCCCACACCTCCGCATTACATTGTGTCTGAAAACACGTCACCCCTTGCAAAAAAATCATCACACCCAAGACTTTATTATGATGACCCAGTGGATTTCAGAGGTTTCTGCTGACCCCCAGCCCTACCTCGTGGGGTTTCATATCTCTGATGCACACTCTGCGTGTTCATGTTGCTCGAGGCACTTCATTTGCTAAGGTCAGCCCTCTGTCTATCTTTGAAACAGTCTTAAAGTTTCTTTTTTCCCTTCCCAAAGTCTCCTCCCCACCCTGAAACAGCATGTCACATTTGAAGCAAATGTTTTCAAGTGAAACTGCTGCTGTAGTACGCATAGGGCCCCCACACTCCAGGCTGGCAGTCAGGATCACTCTGCCAGTGCAAGCCTGACTGGTGGTTGGTAAGCAGAGAGCGGACACAAAAGCAAGGCTGGCCAAAAATCGTAGAGTTGTAGACTGTTAAGGGTTGGAAGGGATCTTAAAGATCATCTAGACCCAGCTCCCACCATTGTGGTGAGAAACACCTCCTACTAGACCAGGTTGCCCAAGGCCTTGTACAGCCTTGCCTTGAACACTGCCATAGTTGAGGCATCTACAACCTTCCTGGGCAACCTGTTCAATGTCTCACCACACTCACAGTAAAGAATTTCTTCCTTAAAAAAGCCTTCCCTCCTGCTCATTGCTTTAAGAAAGGACCAAAATTAACTTGCATGGAGCATTCCCCACTGTTTCTGCTGGCACAAGCAAGGAGTGTCTCCATGATACACTGCCAGCTGCCCTGGGAGCAGCTGGAGACCCAAAGGAAAAGAAAAAATTTCTCAGCTGGTGAGTTATGAAATGGTGCTCAGGAGCATGGGGATGGTTTAATGTCAGATTGCGGGTTTGGTAGGCGTTTTTTTATTTGCTAAATAACCTAATGATTTTTTTGTACTCATAAGGGTGTTGAAAATACTCTCTCTTAAATAGCTGCTACCCCATAGTTAAGATACGGGAGTTTAGAACACATTAGCAGGCCGACATAAAAACCAGTTACAGAGGAGATTTTGTGGGTAAAAGTGTGGCTACCAAGATAAAAGCTTTAAAATAGTCAAAGACCTTTTTCCTTTTGTGTTTGTTTGGGGTTTTTTGGATTTTTTGTTTGGTTTGTTTTTTCAGTTTTGTTCCCTAGTAGTGAAATTTGCACTGCTGTAAGCACAATTTATTAACACAGGTTGCTGCTCAGTCTGAAATAACCCCCTCCATTTCTGGCTGAAGGAAGCTGCTGTGCCTAACTCTGCTGCTGGGAAAGAATTAAGACAGGTTCTCAATCTGGTGCTCCCATTTTGCTCCTAAAGAAGCAACTTGAGAAAACCTCTTTCCTAATGCACAGTTCCTCCCCTGTAAGACAATGCCAGGGGGTGGATCAGTGTCCTGAAGAATGGTACAGACCTATATTTGAGGGAAGTGAAGTTTACAGTCTGCCAGAGGAAGAGGGATACACAGGCTGCGCTCTTTCATAAAGGCAAAGGAGCCTTTGCAGGGTAGTGGGACTAAGATGAAAAAAATGGTCAGAAATATTTGTATATATGACAAAATGCACATCCTGCAAAAAGTGTGAACCAATATCCTCAATGGTCATGTGAGAGCCGAAGAAAAGAATGATTACATTTATGTGTGTGTGTGTTTACTTTTAAAAAGTATATACACATTCAGGAACATATATCTTCACGACCAGATTAAGTTGCATGGCAGCTGAGCCCTGCAGAGCTCTAGTCCTAAGTAAAGCCAACCACTGAAAAAGAGGAATGAGCTATAAAAATGGTTGACTGTGATGTCTATTTTTTTTATGCGAGTTTATGCCAACAAATGGTCTATCTAGTGGCTCAGGATGCTTCTTGCACACTTTTCCCTAGGCTGTAACACCGCAAACTTATTTTAATTAGTGGTTTCATCTGGTAAGACCATTTTAGGTCTTGCCGTGTTAGCCTGGTAAGGCAAAAAAGAGAGCGATTTGCATGGAAAAAATACATGTTAAAAGTGAGCTCAAGCAATTTAAGGAGGATGTGCTGGAGCTAGCTGCCATTGTCATAGCTTGAATTAGCTGTTGGCTGGATGGTTCCTGTAATATTATGGGAAAGGGATAATGGAGAGCCTGAATAAGTAAAACAATATGAAAAATAAGGAAAAAATATATAAATTCAAGGTACAGGTGTGCTCATAGGGAATACTTTTAAACAAAATAAATACTTGGTATTTTAAATAAGTGAAAAGAAACTAGTCTTTTCAAATATAGTTACACATCTAAAATTGTTCTTCATCATTTTTCCACCATTTAAATTAAGTTACATTATATGCGTGATACGATAATATATGGGGATATCCAGCACAGGAGTCTCTTGTAACATTTTGAAGTACTGTCAAATAAACAACTCAAAAACATCGACATCAGTGAGTTATCTATGCTACAACCAGATGTACTCAATGCTGCCCTACAAGTGAAAAAGCTGATGTGGAACAGATACAGATAGATGTACAGTTACTCATCTGTACATGAACTATACCTGTTCAGGCCTGTTTTTCTCAGGAGACTTAGACAACACTTACTTATTGAGATTGGTAAAATGGACTAACCATGGGGACACTTTATCAAATTACTAAAACAGGAAGAAAATATTATGTGAGAAACAGTTAAGCAGAGGACAAACTTGAAAGTGTCTCTGTCTTGCATCTTTCAAATCATCAATGACCACAAATTCTCTAAAGTACCTGGAGCACAAAAGTCAGGAATCTGGAGAACTTTGCCAAATACACTCTTCAGATACTGTAAGAGGAAAGAAATAAATTTGTGCTAAACACTATTAGGTATTCTTGTAAATAAGGAAATTACCTGGCTGGGAACTACCAATAACTTTGGATATATTGTACTTTACCACAGTCAAGTCATACCCTATTACAACACTGAGCATTCTCAAAGGTCTCCCCTGCAACAAAAAGAGGTTCCAGGTCTAAACCTTGACAACAGCCAACAGCCCATCTCTAATTTATCTGTATTTCGTATCTTCTAAATCCACCTTCTAGATTTTCTGTCTTTAGGCTTCAGGCTGTGAGACTGTGCTGTGGAGAGTGATGTGCAGAAAGCATCTGTCTCAGCTCTGTCTGTCATGGGACACATTGATGAAAATGTAATGCTTATTTTCTTACCCTGTGAGGCTATACTTCAGTGTTAGCTTTGGCAGTCTCTGGGGGTCTCAGTCTTTCATATCTGGAATACAGAACCACTGATGTAAGGTGAGGAAATCTAAGTCTTGTCACCAAACATGGGAAATTGGTTGCTAGTGGCATGGAAATGTAATGTCAAAGAAGGGCTGCCATCCTGGTTTATGTACTGTTATTGTGGGATGCTGAACTGAAAATCATTGAATGGAAGTAAACCTTCACCGACTTAAAACTCTCTTGAACTACAGGACATGAAGCAGGAAAAGCTGTGTTTTCTTTCTGAACTTCCTTTATTTTTGCATCTCGTTGAATTTAGTGGCAAAATCTCCACTGGGGTTCCTGATCCTTAGTTCCAATGGTACACTTCTATCTGAGCTGTGAATTTTGTTAGAGCAGAAGAGATTAGATTAGTGTGGAGACTATATCACAGCAGCTTGTGCTGACTGGACCTTTCTTAAAGAAAGCTGTCAAAAATGTAACCATGTTGTCCCTCTGAATGGACAAATTGGTAACAAAAGGGTCATGGAAGGATAGACTTGCTTTTTTAAGCTGCTTTTCAATTCACATTCTTTATCAATGTGTTGTGATTACTCTGCAGTACTTTTTGTCCTTTCTAGTCAGTGCTGTAGAGATTACATGGTAGCAAGTGTTTGGATAGTGAAGGAGCTTTCCTTATTTAGATGATTTCATCACATTCTATAATAATAGTTTTAAACAGGAATTCCTCTGGACGTAAAATCTCTTGCTATTTCGGCCTGGTGTCGAATTCATGGGCTTGGTATCTAACTGTTCCTCTTTCATTTCCTTTCAAAACTTACCCACAAAAATGCTTTTCTTTCAAAATCAGGCAGACTGCTCAAATTTTTCAATGAATCTTGTTCATTATATGCTACTTTCACTGGTATAGTGCAAGGGAAATTCTAATGATGACATTGTAAATTGTACTTTCTTGGCTTTTGAACATGAAGCACCCAGAGACAACTTACAAAAAAAATGGTTAAAAACCTAATTGTCCAGTGTGCAATCTGCTTGAATATCCATTCTACACAAAGGTAATCATCGTGCAGAGCTTTTTCTTTATCTCTTGAAATCTTGATTTCCTCTTAACAGGAAGGCAGGATGTGGTGAGGGTACCAGTTTGAGGAGATTACAGCAGCAGTTGTCTGTTTAGGCTGCACTCACCCTTTTTCTGCCTAAAGCTTGTGGAGCAAGGAATTGAGGGCTGCATCCACTACAGCACTGATAATGTGCTCATACAGAGAAATCCTTGGGTTTAGGCCAAGGCTTCCAAGTTTCCCAAACACCATTGCCAAGCCTCAACATTTCTCATGGATCACCACGAGTCATCACAACCTGTTGCCCTTTTCACTGAGGTACACCTCCCTAACAAGACTTTATAGGTTTTTAAGCTATTTTCACGCTACAAATTTTAAATAATTATTGTTTTTATATAAATAGAAATTTCCCTGTTTCAAAACTTGGAGCACATTTTAGCCCAAAAGTTGATAATTTTCTGGGAAGTTTTATAGAGTACCTTTACAGTCACAAATAAGGAAAATGGTAATTTATGAATCTTCATGTATCACAAGATTTTCTGCTGATAAAGACAGCATTATGTTATCATGCAGAATGGAGGTATGCCCTCAAAATACACTAGGACATTTTGGACAGTAAGTCCAACAAGGTACATTTTTGCTTGATTTAGGGTTCTCCAGATTGATACTAAAGCCCCCTTTACTGTGTCAGTTCCTACTGTATAATCTTTCCTTAATCTCTTTTATGTGTGTGCAAACTTCATCATGTACACACCATCTTTTCAGCATAAAATCAGCCTATTTCATGACAGCATCTGCTTTCAGTGTACTGTCTACCTGCTTTTTCTTTCCTAAAAGCAAATGAGCTCTCTAAAGTTACTGTATGAGAACTTTCCTGTTGCAAACGAATAAAATCATACTATTTAGTTACACACTGGATGCGGCATTTTAGAAATGGCTTTAACTCTTCTTGCATGCAAGGAATATTTCTTCAACTATAAAGAAGAAAATAGCTCTTTGATAAAACTGAAAATTTCATTAGATTCAAAATAACAAATTTCACTGTGTCTGCAAACATTGATTTGCAAACAAGAAACCACAGGTCAGTAAATGATGAGTACGATCAAGACTTTCTTTGTTCCTTTTGACTGTTACCCTTTAAATTTCTGTTAAGTAATTAATGCTACTATGTGGTTTATACTACCGTATAGGATTAGTTCAGTGATATTTTAATGATAACACATTTTATTTCTACCATGTGAGGATTAAGCCAGTGTTCAGTTGCTGAATTCACTAGCTGTAGTTTTGCATTAACATTAAGTACTTAGTTAAAAATAGGGGAAGGTAATTATATTTAAAGTTAACCCATATAAGGAAGTGAAATCCAGTGATTTAGTACTATTTTAAACACTTATAAAAATATATTGAAAGTTTTGCATTCAAAGATTCATGGCTTACATATTTTACAAGAGTAAATCTCCATGTTAAAAAAAAAGAGGAGAAATGGTGTTGATGGGTGTCTATAATTATATACTATTCCATCAATACTTTCAATATGTATGGCATTTTCAAAATAAGATTAGGAAAGTAGTAGCTAAGAAAACACATTTCCTTTTTCATGCTGCCAGAATATTATCCAAAATTTTGTAGATAAAAATAACCAAATAAAACTAATTTTTGATATGTTTGACATTGGAAGAAGGGTGGAGGGGGAGGGGAAGAAACGTGTTGCTCTTTTCCGATTGTCAAAGCATGAAAAAGTAAGATTAAAAATAGTGAGCTCTATAATCAAGCTCCAAATAGAGATTTGATCCTTAAAATAGCCCCATCTCAAAAAGAAGTTATATAGTAAAACAATGCTTATTGAAATGTTAGTTGAGTTTTTTTCCAAAGCTATTATTAAATTATCTTTCTAGGATTTTAAGAATGGTAATTATTAATTCATACATGTAGTTTTTTAGGATTGTTCTTTTAGTATAAAAGAGAAGGCCTTACCACATCTATTATGATGAAATCCAGTACTCACATTAAGAACATAAGCTCAGTAATATTAGCCAGCAAAAAAATTAATATTAAAAAGATGGTCTTGCCCCAGGAAGAGTTCTGTCTGTAAATTCACCACTAGGCATTTGTAGTGCTGCAAAGTAAAGCCTTTATTACATTGCCGTATTCCAATACTTCATGTTCTTGAAAGATGCATATTTATTTAGTTGGGTTTTCACACTGAGACAGTTATTTATGGGCAAGCCCTGCACACCCATGGGTTTTCAGTCCAGCTCTACACTAGATGGGCAAGCACTCATATGAAGCACAGCTGAAGTGAGGAAGGTTATATACAAAAGTATGGTTCTGCTTAACATCATTTGTTTTGTTCAGTATCCAGTATGGGAACGACAAGAATTGTTAAGAATCTCTCCATGCCATTCATTCAGTGAACTGAAATGGCCAGTGCTCAGCAGAAACCAACAGCAGTAAGGTGAGATGTACCCTCACAGGTTTATGCATACCTTGCTAAAACGCTAACTGTAGAACCATTATACAAATTAGGAATATATTTCCTTCATCATCAGTGAACACACCAGCAGTCACATAGCACTATCTAATGTTAAAGCATCTGAAAATCATGTGAAATAAAATTCTCCTTCTCATAAAGACAGAGTTCTTCTGTTCCAGCATTCAGCCCCAGTTTCTCTTAGAAGTCATTCAGGACATAGTTGAGAAGATAGGGAGAGGAAGAGTGAGAATCTTCTTCACCAGTTCTGCAAACATTATCAGGAATGCACCTTTCTCCAGGATCCCAGCTGGGTGCTCTTGATAACCACTAAAATTAGTTCTTTCCTTCAGGTGGTCAGTAGCATTGCTGCAGTGCTGAATACCCAGGGCTTAAGATGTATCATTCTGTATAATGACACAGTCATTACATATAGATCCTGATTTTTTACCTTTTTTTTTCCCAAAGAAAAAATACATTCATAAAATTTCATTAGAAACATGTATTTTTAAAAGTTGTTAATATGCGGAATTAAAGATCCAAAAGTCATGAGGTATCAGGATTCCTGCTGCCCATAAAATACTAATTCTGCTTGTTATATCTTAGATTTACAGTATAGATTTCACTTTCACCAATCAAAAGGCAGCTACAGATGGAATACACTATTCTGAGTTTTTTACTTGTAGGCATGTGGAGAGTTTTATTTTAATCTCATTTATTAGGTACCTGTGCAAATAAACTGTTCTTTGTCTAATACTCCAAGCAAAATCTTTGCCTATTGAAAAGAGGCGTCAGAGCAGAAAAAAATATAGTGGGTTAGAGAGAAGATAGACAAATAAATTCCAACAAATAAATTTTTTTTAAAAAAGAGAGAAATCAAGATTATCTTTCCAGCCTTCTCTTTCTTAGATTAAAATCCATTGGACCTGCTTGAGGAAAAACCAAGTTTTCATTGTGGTGTCATGGACACCAAGAATTTGTGGTTATCACAACTGTTAATTAAAATGTTCTTCATGTTGTAAAGGAACCTTGATTCTAGTCTAGTAACTAGAGTTGGTTTTAGCAGATTAGAGCAAGAAAAAGCATGAAGGAATCTGCAGCATTTTTTAAAGGAGTATACCAAGTCAGGGAAACTAACGTAGTCACTGCTGTACTTTTTTGAAGTATTAGCGGCTCTGCTGTGTGGGCAAATACCATTCTCCCTGATTTGGAGAAGGAATCAGAACCTGAGTTTCCCAAGCTACAATTTGGGGCTTTCCCCACACTGGCCAAAGGGTCTCCCAGTAGTGTCTTGCAGTTATTCCGCCTTGTACAAGTTCTAGTGATCACTCCCCATTGTCCAAAAAGAGTCAGGCTCCACCGGTGGCCGGAGTACAGACTCCACAATATTCCTAGGGTCAAGTTCTTTCTGCAGTTATGACTTAGTATTGAAGAGTTCTGACAAAAAATGCCAACTTCAGCATGACCACCATAGTCTTTGGCCTGAGCTGTTAACACGGGACATGAAAAAGAACAAAGAGTTTGGATCCGGGATCTTCAGCATTCTAAATGAGTGCTCTATAATCGAAAAAGCAGTTTTCTCTCACTGGGAATTCCATTATGGAACCTGAAGAAATGGATCCAAGGGTAAATTTTTCTGGTCTAAGTTGGTTTGTTGTGGTTTTTTTAACAGGATCATTCCCATGATAACTTTGTATTTTGATGAGTTGAACACTTATGATGAAAAACTACCTCATGAAAAAGATTTCTGACCAGTTATAATTAATACTCTGTTTTGTATTATACTGTTTAGTGAAGTGTTGAAAGTATGGCCTTAGGGATAATCTTAAACAATTTCTGTTAATTGACAGTGTTATTCAGACATCTTCCTTCCACCCTAGCCCTGGTAATAGGCGTGAGCTATATTAACGCAGTAATTATTTAGATCACTTTTTAAAATTTCCCCTTTTTTTTTCAAAGGGCTTTTTACTTAAAATATTTTGTAATGCTTTTATGTCTCTGAGTCTTTCTCAAGTAACAGATTTTTCATGTATTATTTGGAAAGAGACATTTCAGAATCCCTCTAGAATTATTCAGTTTGGAAAACATTCTATAGACATAATTTGCTGGAGGCAAGCTAGCACTGCAGATTAAAAGTTTACAAGAAGACAACAGACAAACCAGTATTACTTTAAATCAGACTGAAAGAGAAAAAAGTACATTTCTGCTAGGCCCAAAAGACCTTTATTTAGTGTCTTCTCAGAAACTAAAGTATATTATTACATACCCAGTAAACTATTGATCTTCACTCATTTACTGTGTACTCCTTTAGTATTCTTTTCTTGATGCTAGTATGGAGTCTCACAGATTTTTAGAAATTCTTTTCGTCTTCACCAGAATTAGCAAATGATTCATAGGTGATATCAAATGAAATCTAAAGAAAAAAAAGTTTTCTAAATTTTTCTAGGTGTAAAGCAACTAAGCTCAGAAAATTATATGTCTCTCTGAGGTAAGAAACATACTGACACTGTTAAAAAATAAAAAAAATAGTAAGTAAATAAATGAAGAGCTTTGAAATCTTCCTTCATGCCACAGTGATAGAATTCATTCATACTTGCATATGAGTTTCAGTACATCATGATTTATTTCAGAGTTGGCTACATGGCAAAGCAGATTACCGTTTCTTATCTCCCCTGACTTGTAACTGTTAAGCACTCTGAATTTTATATATATACATAGGTGTATATATATGCTTATTTACTGGTTTTTTTCAAGTGGAATGTCTTAATTCTTGCTTTCATGCTAAAACGAAATGTGAGTTGCTGTTGTTGCTTTGCAAAAATTTTCAGTTGAGTGCATGGTTTTATGAGGTACAACAAATTAGCAAGAATATCTGAATCGTAAAATGGAAATATGAAGCTAATATTGTACTATCTTCCCTAAATCATAATTTTGCACGTATAATATTCAATGAGGTCAAAATAAACCGTATCTCCAGTGACAGTTATGGGACTAGATGTCTTACTTTTTAGCTGCTCAACTCGAGACACCCAAAGGTTGATAACGCCCTTTGAGGGTACCATGTCATGATCTGCTGTTGTGTCTGTACTGGTTTTGTCTGGGATAGAGTTGACTTGCTTCATAGTGGGTTGTGGGGCTATGTGGACCATATGATTTGCGACCACAACAATGTTGTTAACACGCAGATGTTTTAGCTATTATTGAGCAGTATTTACAGACTCAAGGCCTTTTCTGTCTCTCATCCTATCCCACCAGTGAATAGGCTGGGGGTGACAAGGAGATGGGAGGGGACACAGCCAGGACAGCTGACCCCAACTGACCAAATGGATATCCAACACCATATGGTGTCACGCTCAGCATATAAAGCTGGTGGGGAAAGAAGGAAGAGGGGACTCTCAGAGTGAGGGCACATGTCTTCTCAAGTCATTGTTGCACGTGATGGAGATCAGCTTTCCTGGAGATGGCTGAACAACTGCTTGCCAACAGGAAGTGGTGGATGAATTACCTAGTTTTGCCTTGCTTGCAATATGTAGCTTTTGGTTTCCCTGTTACACTAGCTTTATCTCACCTCATGAGTTTTCTCACTTTGGCTCTTTGAATTGTCTCCTATCCCAGTGTAGGTGAGGAAGTCAGTGGATGCTTGGGGTTGATCTGCCAACCAGGGTTAACCCACAACAGGTTTCCTACCGGGAGAGCAGTTCTTCAAGCATTTAAGCTTCATGAAAGCGTCAGTTGCAGATTACAAAAGTCATTCTCTGTTGACAGCCTTTTCCTTGCAATGGGAGAATTCATTAGGTGACTTAAGCCAAAGTGTGGAATGCAAGACTTGAAATTAGACCTCTGTTCTTTATCAAAAGTTAAAAATTCCTTCTTTGTATCATTCTTACTTCAGCGTCTCTATTCTCTTGACCTTTCTTCCATTTCCTAAAAACACCAATAAAGTTAAATGAATCACATCAAAACTTGGGATATGACCAACAGACTCTCATTGCTAACCAAGCCTCCTAACCCTACCACTATTTACTTCATATTTTGCTTCATATTCAGCTGAATTTCTGAAAGGTATCTGCTTAAATAAATTCCTAAATCTCAGCAAACAACCTTCCTTCTTTTCCTTCACCTATTTGCACTTCCCAACCACACTGAGCCTAGGGCTTAAATATACTCAGCCTAGTAGTATCGTCCTTTGCCACGAGGATGGCTGTGTTTACTAATAGGTCAAAAATGCTTTCTCAAGTTGCCCTGAAAGTACAAAACACACAAGCCTCTGTTTGTTAAAGTTTTCTGTGTTAGTTGCAGGGAGTAGCTGGTCATCCACTCAGAGGTACCACCCCGCCATGGCTCATCTGAACGCCCAGAGCCACACTGGCAGGACAAGACCTTGTTCTTGGCTTCCTTGCTGTGGACACAGTGATGTCAAAATAAGGCAAAACAAGGCTAGTGATGCAGTGCTGGTGAATGTAGGCAGCACCTCCATTTCCTGACATTTACCTCAGTACTGCTCAAGAAATCTCTTAAACCACTTTTCCAGCTGTCTAAGACCGGTCATCCTTCTCTTTTTCCTGTGTGAGCTGGGAAATACTACCAGATAGATATTGTATGAAAGCCATGTCTATTCCTGTAGAATCTTTAAGGAGTCCACTGAGGCTTTCATGTGACAGAAAGGACATCTCTTGGTCTGAGGTCTCCAGGATACCCTATCCCTACTATTAATGCTAAGAGAAACACTGACTAGATAAAAAGGTACCGAGGAACTATTTGTCTAGTCAAGAAGGAAAAGGAACAGGAAAACAGATAATGGGAGCACAATATTAACAATATTTTTCTTCAGCAGTACCTCACACTGCCAAATGGGAGAAGTGGTTCCATGTGACCCCATTCCCTTGTCCAAAAGCCATGGAACAAAGTCTTGTGCCATTCTTCTACACTCTTACTGTTGTTTTGGTGGTCTTTCCTGATTTCAAAACATGGAATTTTCCTCTTCCTTCAGCTCTCTGCTCTGCCTCTGCATGGAGCTTACCTCCCCACTGTGCAGCTGCTTTCATTTCAAGGGGTGCTGCCACCAACAAGCACATTTGCTTCCATGTGATGAGATTGCAGGCGATTGTTTCATTGATTCTACACTGCTACTGGGAAGAAAAGGCATGAAAGTTCCTAAGATTTTCATTTCCATAAATCTTGCCTAAGGCTCCAGCTGGAGCTGTCCTAGAGGGGCCACGTACAGTACAGTACAGTATATTCCCTGACTGCTTCTTTACCCAAATAAATTTTGTTGATGAGTCATGTGGGCACTGCAGAGCATTTCAAAGACCCATCTGGCAGAATAAAGTCACTCGCCTTCAAAGCATAGTGCAGCTCAAAAGGTTCAGCATTTGGATTTGGTTTGAATTCTTGGATCTTTATCTAAATTCCCTGAGACTGTATAACAGGCTTTCTTGCAGAATTTCTGTCGTTCCAGCTTCTAGTTAAAGCCACATAATAACACAAGAAAACTTGTTCTTCTGGTATTTCTGTCAGAAGCAGAAGTGTACGTCAGGAGGTGAGGAAAGAGGAAGAACCTGAATATATCATAACTGAGTAAGATTTGATTCAGGATTTGTTCTAGGAATAAGTTGAGAATTCCGTTACATGACTTGGCTGTTGTTTAAATATTTATATTAATTTAGGGGCTGACTCATTTCATTTAACAATGCCTTCATATATCTTATGTTTCTACTAAATTATGAAGTCAACTTCTGTTTATGTTCCAGCCTGGCAGCTGTGTCTCCTAGCACAGTGATCTTTACATTCAATGGAGCCTTTTCTTTGTAAAATGCTGCAAATAGGCCATCATTTCTCATTTGCTTCAGTTCTAAACTATTTCTATGACGAATTTGAAATGCAATGATTTTTTCAAATATACAATCTTTGAAAAGATTATATTTAGTATCTCAAGCCTTAGCTGAAATTTCACTATGCTAACTTACAAATACTTAAATATTTTCCTTCTTCTACTGGAATGCTTGTATTTTCTTATCTGCATGACTTTGGCTTAGCTAGGAAGTGATTATATTTTGCTTAGGTTCCTATCTGGAAAGAACACTTTCAGAACACTTATAAATCTGTGGATGAAATGTACACCTCTGTTTTAAATTCATTCCACTGGCCCTGTGAATGCTGGACCTTTTTCCGGTTTTATTACTTAGAAGGTTAGACCTAAGATAGATCATGGAATATCTGGAAATATCTCGCAAACTGCCTTTCATTACTTCAAAGTCATCTACATGGCTCATTTTGTTCACAACTGCTGATAGATAGAATCTGTAAAACCTAATTTTCAGAGGTACTGAGCACTTTCTAGCTCTCACAAAGTGGAAATGTAGATGATCACTGTCAGTTCCATAGTTCTCTCTACTTTCCCCCGGGGACTATATTGGTTACAGTATACAAATGTAACAAAATTTCTATTTGCTAAGAATGATAACACATTAAAATGTTGAGAGTATTCTTAGGGCTAGATCGTGTCCAGTGTGTCTGAGGGCATATTTACACCAATGCCATTTACAAAAGACTAGTTCTAGGCATACTTTCTCTTCCAAAGGCAGAATGAACTGTTGCTTGCTAATGTACCAAGCATCAAGAACTGATGAAAAAAGAAGGTATTTCCAGATACCTAATTTCCTATTAGGTACAGTTAATGCTTCCGAAATTCTTCAACATGCCCAGCTCTAAAACAACCTCTGTGCACTTTGCTCTTTTTTCAAGAATGTATAAGCAAAAGCAGTGTGGAGAAACACATTAGAGGCAAAGCGGAACCATCTAACATTTAGAGTCTTCATCAAAAAAGTAGTAACAAGAGAGTGTTTAAGCTGCTCACTTGCTAAGCAACATTTTACTTAACCAGTTCCAGAATAATGCACTGTTCATAACGATTAAAGATAGTGATAACATTGTCAACATGATTATCTGTCTATACTGAAAAAGGAGTTTTAGAATTGCACAATCATATCACAAACTGGTTAGTTCTCGACTTATCATGATAGAAGTAAAGAAAAATTACAGGAGAAAGTGCTATAACCATGATGTAGTCATCCCAAGAAGATCCATAAATTACACGTTACTTTAATACTGTTTGGAGAGAGGCAACTCAGTGAGCATCACAAATACCAACGAAACCTTGGGGAGTTAAAAAAAAAAAAAAAAAAATTTGGTTTTCCAAACACCATTTGTTATGATATTAAGTGGTTTCATGCTTTAGTTTCTTCACGTTATACTCTCACTTCTGAGTGCAAACTTTGCCGATGGCAAAGGGAAATACAAAGTGTTGACAGTTAACTATAGCTGGCCACCTGGCCATCCATTACACCCCAGATGTGAATTGTGAATTTTTATATTCTTTCTATTTGAGGAAAATGCTTCCTCTGATGTTCTTGAACAACACTTTTCAACTGGAGAAACCCACAGATTCTTATTTTGATGGACTCGTGACTGCAGTGTGGATCTATGGAAAAATGGTGGGGACAGAGAAGAATGAAGGATTGTGTGGCATATTTTTGCCATCTGTCTGCCTGTAAATTGTGGATCCATTGTAGTAACTGTCTGGTCCATAGAGGTCCATTTAAACCTGCAAAATAATTATTTCATAGGTAGATTTTCTTTTTTGTGTACTATTTAGTGAGTAGCTCAGCTGGGACGACAAAAATCCTTCCTCAGCATGAAATATCTAAAGAGTGAGCGAAAATGTGTATTTTTTATAAATCTGGCTGAAACAAAGAACGTCTGAATCCAAAAACTTAATCACTTTGCCTGTACTCTATACAAACACAGGCACAGCACCCATCTAACAAATAGAATGCCAAAGTACGACTTTGCACTCTGGGGGACTGAGACCAGAGACTTAAGCCTTGGCTCCCACATCCTGCTTGACCAGGGTCTGGGGCTTCCTTCGTGTGCACAGTTGATGCTGCTGTACTTTGTGACCCTTCCTTAAGGGATCAACCTGCTCATCAGTTTTACACTGCTGTGCTAGGCAATCAGTCCAACTATGGCACACTGTTGCGTTCTTTTAATTATTTATAGGAAATTAAACAGCTCCAATAGGATTGTCTGTATAACCCGATGGCGATGGCAAAAACATGGCATGCAGTTGGTTTCTTGGTCAGCTTGAGATACCACAGAAATGTGAATCTTTATATTCTACATACTGTGTGAATGATCTTGTCACCAGGGCAAAGTTATTCTCTCTTAGTTAAATAAAACTTCTGACCTTATGACAATCCCAGGAAAATGGATGAGAGGGAAGCTCTACTATTTGATTTATGGAGTTGAATAAAGGAAGTGGCTACTACACCATAATGATGCTGCTTTAGTCTCTCTCTCTCTCCATTCAGAAAAGTGTGAACAAAAGCAGTGCCCCCATCAGCTTCTCAGGGCACAGAGAGGGGTGTGACTTGGATGGGAAGAGAGTGGAAAGATAGACTGGTTTCCAGTAGTTTTACTTAAGTCAGATCATCCATACATCTCTTTAAAATTCAGAGTTTTATTTAAAAACCACATTTTCTATTACCCATTTATTACCTGTAAGATGGGACTCTTGCTTGTTACTAAGACTCCTTTATACATTTTGACCTCAAAGCAGAAAAAAATTGACAAGCTCATTGGCACCATCAGAGTGACAGAAAGTATCCATAAAGTAAATGAGAATGTTGTGGGTCTTTCATTTCTAAAAATCCACAGTCACACGTCTCTTCATCTGCTTCATGCCTCTTCATCTAGTTTTCTTCAGAAGCTCCACTTAGCAGCAGTGGCACCTACAGGATGGAAGGCAGTGGAGGCTGCTATATCTCAGGCAATCATTTCACATGATCAGAGAGATGCTCTACTGCATGCTGACAGTAGACTTGGCATTAATTCCTAGTCATTGCACGAAATTAAAATGCATTTTGTAATTTTGATGCAATATCTGGCACACCAATAGCTTGCTTCTGCCTTAACTCCACACTTAAGTTATGCATAGCGTTTGCTGGAAGGAAAGGCTCTGTTTGTAGGCAAAGCTGAAAATTTACCACAAGACACAAGCATCATCCAACTGTCAAAAACAGTTTTTTTCTTCCTGGCAAAGAAGAAATTTTTTCCCATTTTTTACCTTTCAAGTTAAACTATCAAGTATGGGTATAAAAAAAAAAAAACAACAAACAACAAACAGTAAAAAGTGCACTGTGGGCTAACCTTATCAGATGTACATCTCATCTGGCATGATTTTTCCAGTCCTCAATTTTTTATCTTCACAATAAAGTAACATTTTCCCTGCTGATCACACTACTACTGAGGTATGAATTTCAAGGCTTGTAACATTAGACCATTTTATTGATCTTCATGAGTTTGCAGTGGGGACTTCAAGGTCATTTGGTCACCAGGGTTAACTTTTTAGCAATGAAAACCAAGAAATGCTTTCAAAATAGGTAGATATTTATTATGAGCATTTAATTTCCCCAAAACTGCAATACTTGTTAGAAAGTATTGAAAAAATAAGTTCTTGTTTCCTTTGACATGTCCTTTCTTTAAGCATTCTTCTTAACTTGCTGCCCCCGTGACCTCCTTAGTAGCAGATACAATTCATTTCTTATGCAGACTGACAAAAAAGATGCATGGTATATGGCACTGCATATCTTTACTTCATTATTTCCTCATAGCAAAGACTTGAAACTGTAATGTGTGAGAAAGAAAAGGTGCCAACATGACATTTACTACTGCTAATATGAATCTGATTAATTCTACAACAAGAAACATCATCTTAACTCTTTATCTTCTTGTGTGTGTTTTTTGTTTGAACCAAATTGATAAATCAGAATATTTTGACAAATAACATATACTTGCAGCTCTTGTTGAAGCAAACAATATCACAACCTAGTCATTTGCAGTAAGTTTATTATAAGGGAAGCAAGAGGCTGTCTTTTAACAATATTTACATTCATCTACTAAGCTGAAATCTGTTTTATATAGTACATTTACAATATATTTAGCCATAGTTACACTTTATTTTTAGGACGGCACAGTGAAAGTTAGAAATAGTTTCAGTGTGCTTCACCATGCCTTATTCCACAGTGTTGTGATTCACCACATTCAGAGAAAAAGACTTTCTCATAAGGAGGTGTTACTAAAGCCTAATTATTTTATTTGAGCCTTTTTTGGTAACACAGAGTGCTTTCTTTCTGTTCAGAACTTGTGCATCCAAGAACTGACTTCCTTGTATCTCAGTGATGAAGCTTTTTCTTGGTTTATGCAATCAAAATTATTTAAAGAATTAATTTTTATTCGTCTTGGTGTCTCAATTATGGCTTGCTTTGATTTTGTACTTTAAAAGATCGATTTTCTCATCCCATTTATTGGTAGACAGCATGAGAAAAATTTCATGTTGTAGTTTCACATTCTTCAATCTCATTTCTTACTACTTGCAGGTTTGGCTGAAATGTCAAATATGTAGAAACTGTGAAAAGTACCATAGAATGTGCCGATGTATATACTTTTAGGGAAAATGTTTTTCATCAAGGGGAAAAGGGTAAAAAAAAAACCCATTGCATTACAAGGAAGGAAAAAAAAAAAAAGCCCCAAGCATTTGATTTATATACATATAATGTTTCCCTTATGTATAACATATATATTTAAACATTTATGAAAATTGTGAAGAAATAACCCAGAACATTCATACACTATGATATTTTTAAATGTAGGGTGACAAACATTGGATTCTGATGTTTGATGACCTTGTGAGTAAAATATTTTCCTTGGATTCATTTTGTTTTCTTCCTTTATTGGATCACATTTAAAACGTCCATAGAACTATTGCTGTGGAGAAAAATAAGCTGGCTGCTAACTCAACTGTCTGGCCATAAAATATTGCAAAGGGGTGGGGGGGGAAGAAAGTGAGGAAAAAGAATTTATGAACCAACACTAGAGAAGGATAAACAACGTTTTGCCAAAGTCCATAGGCTATTGGTAAGTAAGCGAGGTTAGGACTGGCTGTTGCTTTGTAATACCAAAGCAATACAAATAACTTTGAATGCAAGCAAATGACACATAGGTCAGGATTTTAAATGTGAACACATGCTCCGGAGGAAACCGTACAGGAATAAAAGTTGTTCCTGTTTTGTTAGTTTAGATTCTGAAAGAAGCTTTTGTGTGTAAAGATGTAACATGATCCCATGCCTGGAGCCATGCCCCATGGTACACAGACTGCTGTGTTTGTCCCAGAGTACCAAAGACAGAGAAACTTGCAGCCTGTCTATCTCCAGCCTGGCACTGGCTTTTGTGAAATTTGATTTACTTTTGCCAGAATGGTACCAAAAGGGACCTTTCTCATCATTCCTCCGGGGGATTTAGCAGGGAGAGTGTGAGCCCTGCTGAAGGTAAATCTTGATGATCATTGCTTTAAAAAAAAAAAAAAAAAATTAAAGAGCAGTTCTGTTTCGGTATTATAAACTCTCCTCTTTGAATACCTTCCAGAAATCTGCTGGTTTAATTTCTTAGTCCCATCTGTTTCTCTCTCACTGGCTATATTTGTTAGTATTTCCTCAAGCAGCATGTTGTATTGCCCTTACTGTGCTGGAGGAAAAGGGCATAGATTGATCATTTTACAGGACAGGGAAACGTTTATTTTGGGCTGAAGTAGAGTGCATTTCCTCGCTTCCTGCCCAGAGTTATAGAAAAAAAATTCACTGGTGGAAAAAAAAAAAAAGGAAGGGAAAAAAAAAAAACCGAAGAAAAAAAAAAGCACAGGCTGTTTTGGTATATCAGGGGAAAAAAAAAGAAGCAGCAATGTCAGGAGGGCCATTAGGCTGCTTATCTGTCTTTCTAGTTTGGCACGTGAAAGCTCCCAGCTCAGCATGCCATGTGTCAAATCTATCATTTGATATGTCAGGAACCATTATTCCCTCTTTTGTCACCAGTTTTGACCAAAGGATGAAAAATTGCTGTCTTACACAGACAAAATTATTGCTGAAAAAAAGGGCAACTATGGCACATAGGAGTAGGCCAAGGTGAAACCTAGGGAAACTCTCCTTAGATTAGGTCTGGGTTAAGAGAATATTGATCTGTGTGCTAAAAACTGTTGATCTCTCTCTGAGCAGAGGATGACAAATGGTAGCAAACAAAAAATTGAGTGTCTCCAAGGACATTTGAGCTGCTCTCTGTTTTCTATGAGTATTTGTTTGGTTTGTGGGTTCTGCTCTAGGGATTTAAACTAAAATAAGCAAATATTAAACAGAACTGAAACAGCCATAAAATGATACAGTGAGAAACTACAGGAAGACTACAGTCACATAGAAATTACACTGAGTATTAAAACTGATAAATGGCTTAATAGTAAGAAAAAGCATGTGTTCACTGAAGAAGTTAAGCATATTGTAATTTTTAGGTGTTTTATTATAGTAAATGGGATGCCAAAACCATATTGTTTTATATTAATTTCTGGAACTTTCATTTCAGGTATTTTTAGAAGCACAAACTTCATGATGCTCTGTATGGGTGATTCACAAAAAAATTTAGTTAAGGGCAGTAAAAAGTAGAGGCTTCACAGCAGCTTGAGCATCTCTTGTTATCAGCAGCAAGTTCTCCTTTTCTTCGTTGAACATGCCCAAAGATGAGACGAGTTGAGGAAAGAATTCATCTCCTGTACTCAGATCAGAGAAGTAGCCACCTTGGTTGACACAGTAAGCACCCAAGCAAGACAAATATCATTTTCACCTAATTGGAGAGAAGAGGTAGGTAGGCAGGTAGAGACCTCCAAGGAGAAGAGAATACTTCACTGAAGAAGAAAATTGTGGCCAGGGTTTTGTTTTACTTCAAGTTTTATCCTTAGAGCTCTGAGCGTGAATGAAGTTGAAAATAATGGTCATGAAAAGCCCTTTCAGCCTCAGAGGAGTTGAGATGTGCTGTAAACTAGTGCCATGTATAACCAAAAGTGTAACGGGGATTTGTTTTCTCAACTTTGAGACCCAGAGCAACTGTGATTGTCTGAGTTTGTCTTGGCATGAACCTTGGGCCTCCTAAGGCCATCTTGTCTGAACAATGCCGGTGATTGAGTCTGTTCAGTGCACATTCCTCCCCCATTCCTGCACACAGCTGCCAAGAGTCATGCATCTCCTGTGACCTTTCTGAACTTGGCAATGCTGGTTTCCTACCCATATACTTTCCAATTTTCTGCTGCTTCCCACTGGAGGTCACTGCGGCAGAGGAGTTGTGGACAGCTGATCTGAGCTTCCCACTACTACAGATACTTAGGAGCAAGTGGGGATACATGCGGCTGACTTGTATAATTTTGAACCCTTCAGTGAGCATAAACAGTCAAAAGATACATATAGTTTTTTGAATGGAAGTGGCGGAATGAAAAGAAAATGCCATGAGATTTTCAGGGTCCCTACTCCAGCTAACACTGACTAGTTGTAGCAGAGCTCACCTAAATACTCAACTGAAAGGTTTACTCAAACGAAAAATGCCAGTTTATCAAAACTGACAGTGAAATATTCCAGAGTTAGGACTATTTTGATATAGTGGCAGTTGATTCAGAGCTGAGTTCTTGGCAGATCACCAGCCTCTTTCCTTGACAGTGTGATCCTGAGCTGATGAGAAGACACAACAGATCCCCAACTCCAAAACTCCCAGACTCTTTCACCATCCAGCAGCTCCCTTGATGAACTGACACAGTGCAGAAGCTCCTCCCATTGACACAAACGTTTTCTAAGACACCAATTATATTCCAGATGAACGTTGTGCAGTAAGCATGGCGTCCCAGCATGGAAAAATAATTTAGTCCCACAAAGTTTTCACAACTAATATTGATCTTGCTAATTTGAGAGTGAGCAGATAAGTTCCAGCACTCTTTGCACTTGGCCAGAAAATAGAGGTATGTAAATACTGAAAATGTTACATCGTTGTGAGATTAGACATGTCTTGCTTTAAG
Organism: Cnemophilus loriae; assembly: GCA_013397755.1. NCBI lineage: Eukaryota > Metazoa > Chordata > Aves > Passeriformes > Corvidae > Cnemophilus > Cnemophilus loriae. Next base: position 861,050 of record VZTF01008312.1, read on the forward strand.
TTGGTAGAAATTATTGGAATATTTTATACATATTTTCAGTGTAAAAAGTATCTCACGTGAAACCTACAATTTGCCCACATAGTTCAGTTGTGACAGTTTCACTCCTCTCATTTTCATAAGAGCATTAAAATATGGTGAAAAAATATTTTGTTGTTTAAAACCTAATCAAGCTAAATGTTGGCTCAAAAATAAATGTTTATTTCATTTCTGTTTGTCCAGACCAGAAGAAAAGTACTAGTCATTTGCTTTTCTTACCTGAAGAAGGAGGTGCAAATCAAGTTTGTGGGTTTGAGGGGTTTGGGGAGGAGAGAAGTTCCCATGAAGACCATGACCAGTGAGGTGCATTTTCCCCTTCTTTTTGTATTGTTTACAGTAAAGTTACATCCAGGTAGAAGAGGTGGGCAGAAAGCAAGTCTAAGCACATTTCTATCAAAATATTTAGATTATAATATAGAATATGTAGAATGTCCTTTGTTGGCAGTGGCTCTAGGGATCTGTGAAATGCGTCATTTAGCATTTTACTTTCCTGAGAAAAATACCAGTTCACTACACAACTTAGTCATATATTCTTGTGGACAGGCACTTGTGATTTGTTCCTAGCTCTCTGAAAGTTTTGGAAAGCTCTGATTTTGGTTGAACACTGTCACAGAGACCTAGAACATCTTCCCTTTGAACTTAGCATTGGGTCGAAGGTTATTTGGCAGGCTTATAGTGAAGAACAAGAGAGCTGAGCTGGTGAAACAGCTTATTACCCACAAAAGAGACAGACCCATCTCCTGTCCTTGCCTGCTTTCTTCTCTGGTACCCATTCTAGCTCTTGTGTGACCCCTCTGTGAGGCAGCTCAGCTCACTGCATGGGCAGAACCTCATTGATGATTTTTGGTGGGTTCACTTTCTGCCTAATCAGTTCTCTGAACTGATTTACCCTGGACTCATATGAGTGTCAGAGCCATGAGAAGAAACATTATAGGAAGGTACAGTTAGAGTTAAAACATGGTGGGAAGAAGAGAAGGCAAGAGACAAAGACTTGACCAGCTCAGAACAAGTCAGGGAGGAGCTGAGGGTACTGTGGTGTGCTTATGTTGATGTTGCTCTGACACAGTTGCATCACCATTCACAAATGAGTATTTTTCTCCTTGACTGCAAAAGGTAGCGTAACTCCTACTTTTTTATGTGGGGATTGACCCAATAATGCAGTGACACATTTAAAGACAGGGTTGAATTGGAGAGGGAAGAGACAAAGGATTTACTCTGCCCCATTTCCTGGTTGTCTCTACAGTAGCATGATGCTACTTGTCTTCATTCCCCAGCCTTACCCACCCGGACTGGCACCCACACCAAAGCAGGAAAACAGGAAAAAGGAGCTAAAATCTTCTGATGCATGTGTGTTCGGTTGGTCACTGTAAAGGCTACTTTTGAACATGTTGGTGATAATACCTTTCTCACAATTATTGTCACAACTGTATCCTAGTGAATCCCAGATATGGACCAAAAGCAAATAAGTGATGACTCTTGGCTACTGTTTTTGAGTACAGTAATCTTTTTTTCTGCTCTTGAGTCCCTCATATTTGTCTGGTTTCAGTTTCTGTCTAGGCTGACGGTGCAAAGACCTGCAGAGCAGTCTCATTGCCAAGATCGAAACAGCTTCTTGGAATTGCACAAGGGTTTAAACCCTCCCATACAATCTTGTCAGAGTCTTCCCAAAATCCTCAAAGGGACACAGGGAGATCACTGTTGTTCCTTTCAAACCCCTAAAAAGGTGAAAACATGCCACCTTATTAAAATAGCAGAAGCAGTTTCCTTAGCTTTGGTGTTATTCCATCATCAATGAGTGTCTCACAAATGGAACACCCCTATCTCTACAGGATATATAGCAGTGCCACACAAAGTGTTGATGCCACGTGGTGAAGGAGCATGGGCTGAACTGGTGTGTCTGTGTTAAGAAAGTATATAGCTTCATGCTTTCCAAAATGAGCTCCAGAGTGTCCCCAAATAAGACATTAATATATGATACAAATTGAATTTTGAAGGCAAATTTTTATGTTAGGAGCTCCTTAAATGTAGTTTGGAAATCACAGTTTTGCTATATAGTGCAAAGAATACACGTGGTTAGGTGATTTTTTAATGAGAAGTATACTTACCCTTACACGTGTGAGCATGCTAGCATCTTCATTTTCCCCCTACATTTCTATCATTAGTCACATTTTAAACCTATCGTGTCTTTCTTACTGTCAGTAGCCTATGAGTTGCACGTGGGTTTTTGTGGGATAAGTCAGCTCTAGATCACAAATTCCCAAATATTAAAATTCAGAAAACATTTATTAGACCATCACATCAGTTTTCCTGATAGCACAGGACTGTTCTCTCCAGCTTCTTGGAGTGCTTCCATCAGTATGGTATCTGGGTGTCTTCTAGCAATGCTTAACTGACAGCTGTCATGTATGATTCATGATTTCTTCAGTCTTCTTATGAAGAAAAATATTTTGTGCGCATTTAAAAGAAAGAACAAAATTCTAAGGAAAAAGGTGTTAGCTATATAAAAGTAATACAACGTTCTCTAGGCAAGCAGCACGTCAGTAACCTCACTGCAGCTGTAATGCCATTTCTGATTTTCATTTTAGCTACATCTTTAAGTGTGAGTATTGTGAATACAGCAGTTCAATGGTAGTTTTCCGTAGCTTTGGACATTGAAAAATAAGATTTTAATGCATATTTCCCCAATTTATGTACTCTTCTATCTAATTTCTGTTTACATGATCCAGTCTGCATTTTTCAAAGAATCACTGAGGTTGGAAATGACTTCCAATATCATCAAGTCCAGCCTTTGACCCAACACCACGATCTCATCTGAACCACAGCTCTAAATGCCATGTCCAGTCATTTCTTGAATACTTCCAGGGTTGGTGACTTCACCACCTCCCTGAGCAGATCATTCCAACACCTAAACACCCTTTTGGTGAAAAAAAATCTTTCTGATGTCCAACCTGGACCTCTCCTGATACAGCTTCCTCTTGTCTTGCTACTAGTTTCTAGGGGGAAGGGACCAAACCCCACCTTGCCACAACCTTCAACTGATAAGGACACCCCTGAACCTCCTTTTGTACAGGATAAACATTTCCAGCTCCCTTTAGCCACTCCTTATAGGACTTGTGTTCCAAACCCTTCACCAGCTCTGTTGCCCTTCTCTGGACATGCTCCAGCCCCTCAGTGTCTTTCTTGTAGTGAGGGGCCCAAAACTGGCCACAGGATTCAAGGTGTGGCCTGAACAGTGCCGAGTACAGGGAGACAATCACAGCCCTCATCCTGCTGGTCACACTATTTTTGATACGGGCCAGAATGCTGTTGTCCCTTTTGGCCACCTGGGCACATAGTGGCTCATGTTCAGACAGATGCCATCCACCACCCTCAGGCCCTTTTCCACTGGGTCTCCTTTAATGCTTTTTATTAAGAAAAAATAAACGTTTCCAGTAGAAGTATATGCACACTTCAGAAACTTAAATTTTCATTAATTTGTCTCTCCTATACGTAATAGAAAGCCTAAAAAGTATTCCCAGCATGCCATCCTGTCTCATTTAGCAACAAGAAACACAGGCACAACTGACATATAATCTTTGACACTAGTTCATTGTTTTTTAGACATTCCCCCAAGATCCTTTTCTATATTGTCGGCATCTCCTTATTCTTAAGATAATTTAGATGTCCTAATTTCCATGACAGCCAAAAAATTGCTTTAAGCAATTATTTATGTGATAATTATTATTATTCATTATAAAGCTATTTATCTCCTATTCAAACATTAACCAGATTAAGAAAAATGATACCATAAAAATGACTCTTGCAGCTCATGGCCCTTAAACTCCGAGAACACAAGTTATCTATCCAGGAATATATTCTTTCCTTTTGCTCTAGGCAAAAACTTATATAAAAAATTCTGCAGTTCAGTCGATTGTGTCATTTTTTCATCTGTTGTCACACTCTGTGGAGCTCTCCCTGTATGGAGAAGGCCACAAAATGGCTGATATACTACTTTTAGACCATACAAATGATTTCTTCTTTTATTGGTCTCCCTCAACTCTTATGCATGTGTATATGAATGTATTCCTACTCTGTTCTGCTTTAATCTTACTCCGGTAGAGTGTGTTTATTGACATATGAAATGTAACTTGATACAGCATACAACCTAATTATTATCAGAAACGATGTATAAAATTTTATTTTAAAACTTGTAAGTAAAGCGAGGAATTCATTAGTATAAAAAATGTGTCGGAATAAGTTGTTAAGTTTTTATTTGTGCCTGGATATTTGTGAGATATAAAAAATAATGTAATATGGCAAATCAGTTGGTCTAATTTAACACTACAATCATGTTGTGTATTTCTGTGCAGTACTGCAGAGAGCAATTAAAGTTATTCATATGTCTTCGCTGCATTTCTCTACCCAAATACTTTGAGATACCTTTTTTGCTTAAGTTGAGCATGAATTTCCAGGGATTGTGACATTTGGCTTGGGGAAACCACAAGAGCTTTAGAAGAATACTTGTAGTTAAATTACTGATACATCTTTGCCTTAAAACAGCATTTTGGACTGGATTCATCCTGTTGTTGACTTTCTAAGGGCTAGCTATCTAGTCCAAAGCTTCTTTTCCAGTCTGTGGAAAGAGAGAAGCAGAGACTGTGTTGTTCCGTGTCTTTTGGAAACACCTGTTTAATGTGTAGTTGACCCAGAGACTGCTGTCCATCTCCATTGATCTCAGACAGGGCATTGAGCAGTCTCCTGGCTTTTTTGGGGTGTAGACATAAGATTCCTATTGTTTCATTATTAACATTTGTATTGAACCAAGTTCTGCTCTCAATTCTTTACATAACAGTACAAGTATATAGAGAAGTCTTTCGTTGTCTCCACTTCAAGTCGACAGTGTGTAGGCCAGACCTGTTCTGGATGTCCTGTGAAGGCAGTAGCCCCACACAGTGCCTACCTCTCCCAGCGAGGCACCCCTTCTCCCAGGCACTCTCTTCTTCCAGGATGGGCAGAGCAAGTGCACCTGTGTCTGCACGCAGTGTCCGCAGAAATCCCTGTCAGGTTAAAGGCATCATGTTTGTTTGGTATTTTTACTTACAGCTGTGTAAACAAAAGGAGACTCAGACCTGGTTCCATCTACAACTCTTTGATGTCTACAACTAGATTTCATAATACAATGTTTTCCCACATAAACGCAAAACTGTGCCTTTGAAACCATCAGCTGAGTAATGTACTTCATCATACTCCACTCCTCTTATCACCAGTCTCCGAAGGACGTGGGTTAGTCTCCCTACTTCTAAACTCATGTCCTCAGGCAAGTCATTTATTTACAGAGCATATGAACTTCGAGTTACTTTTCGATAATCTTATCTTCCTTTTTGTGGCAGAGCTGTGGGCAGTACATTATTTATGCCCAGAAGCCATACCATGACTTCATACCGCATACTTTCCCATTTGCCAGCTCACACCCAGCCCAAAGTATGTGGATTCTTCTACACATCCTAGTCCTCTTATCTCATTAACTCTATCGCACTAAATGCAAAAGCTTTGAAGGCTGGATCAGGACAACATATTTTGGCAAAATCTTCCTCCGTGTTGAAGGCCTGACACTGTTAGCAGGTGGAGTTGGACTGAGTATAAACTATAGTTTAATGTAAAATACGTTCTTTTAAAGTACTAGTTCTGCTTTTCCGTAAAAGCTTTCGCTGGCTTATCCACTATGGATCCTGTCAGCACTAGTTTTCTATTGCTCACAAGAATCTTGCAGCATGAGGAGTCCTGCCCAGATGCTTCTACCAGCCCAGGCAAATTTGCTAAGCATGACTTTTTTCTGCTTTCATAGAAGACTTTGGACAGTGCAAGTCTTGATACTTTCACTGGCCTTGCTATTCTTTGTTAATTCTTGGCTTGAAGTTAATTTTACCTGATTTAGGTACCAGAATTGAGCAGTTTAAGATGGCTAATTTAGCTAGGAATAAACTGCTATCTAAGATAGCTATTTTAGGATAGGATGATTGCCTTCTTGAAGTGCTTATCGGTACCCATTAATTATAGAGGCAGCCTAGATGACTAGATTAAAATAAACATTTAACATTAAGATAGTTAAAGGTAAGTGAAGTGAGTCCCACTCTTGTGCAGGAATGAATGAATTTAGACGATGAAAAAGCAGAGCTCTTCCACTTAAGGCAGAACATTTTCCCTCCCACGCTCTGTGTCTGACCAGGAAATGCCGCCTATCACAGAGAGAGTTTCATCCCAGCAATAACCACTGCCACATACCTCATTTTGGTACAAGCATAATTCTGGTCTTTTCTTAAAGAGCAGCAGAACTGTCCATTTAAGAAAAAGTCATTTATCTGTAAATTATTTTCACTTGTTTAGTGAAATCACAAATCCTTGGGATATCTGAAGTGAAATTTAAGGGAAGCTGAAAACTTGCTCTTTTTTATTCTTCTGACACTATCTCACGGTTGGTCTCATGAATCAGTCTTAGTTCCTTCTTTGAGCTCCAGATTGAACAGCATCATGATTCCATTCATGAAATTAGAAAGGTTACTCACCTCTTCCTATCAATTACTCTATCAGCAGCTTGAGTAAAAAAAGTGCCATGAATCAGAGAGGAAGTTCATTATAACATTTTGTCTCATGTTTGCCAAATGCCTTACAGTTAAAAAAGACCATTGGAGTGTAAAGTATAACAATATATTATAAAGCAGGGTTTTTTCCTGGGTTCTTTCTTATTTCCTGTTTGTAAGGCATGCTAGACAGTGACTCCCGATGTTTTCTCAGGCTGTAATATTATTTCAAAATTATCATGGTTCATATGGTGTGCTTTTACTAATTCAGTTACTCTGTGAAGCATGCTCCGAACAATGATATCAGATAGGACAAAACCAGGTAACGTTGTGAAGCTTATTTGAATAAAAGTATAATAAGGGCAATGGAAATCTATTCACTATATACATTTACACTTTTTTGTTGCAAGGGACAAAAATTTGGTCTTTAATGACAGCTTTTAGGAGAGCGATGTTTCAAAAACTGAAGATTGCTTGCATATAGACAGAAACCTGTCCTTATATGTGTCACATTTTCTATCCAGAAATGCAATCACTGTAATACAGTTCCATCACTGAAAAGTGGAAATCCTCATAAGTAACCATCCAGAAGACCTCTTCCAGGGCAAGAAATCTTGACATAATATTTTGGCTTGTTTTGGGGGTGGGGCGCATTTGTTTATTTTTGTTATTTTGGGTTTTATATTTGGTTTTCTTTTTCCTGTTGCACCACAGGACCATAGTTGGAAAAATATTTTTGTCTTGGATTTTTCAGGATCCACTTATGATTTAGTGTGGTTCATGAAACGTGAGGTAATCTTGATATGATTTATGTGAAACATTAAAGGGGACTGATTTTGAGGAGGTAAGTACTCATAAATTGGTATATTTCAAGAGGCACAGTCATGTATGTATCATGTGCAGTGTAATCATATAAAAGTAATAGTATTAAGTACTGCAGTCATGAAGAGATACGACTCTTTTCCTTCCTGAAGGTCAAACAGAAGTTTCACATGCCTTCACCTAGAGTTACCTATAACATCCTCCAAGATTATTAAGAAACATCTAATCTTAACCACACTTAGATAATTCCTAAGCCGTCTTTGATCTCATCACAACAGCTGGTGAGTTGAGTCTGGGGCAAGAGCTGCACTGTGATCTGATCTGAGGACAAATATGTACTGGGTTTTCCCCCCGACAGGTAGTGCGATACCTGAATTTATTTGCTGATCTTCACACTTAGTCCGCATCGTAGTTTGTGTGGACAGATAGAAAAGGTCTACCCTTGTAAATAAAAGATCTTCACCGGGAAATCTTTGTCCATCCAGATGCAGAGCACTTCTGTGGTTCCAAGATGTTACTCAGTGGAGGGGGCAGGAGGGTCATGATGTGTGAGCAGCTGATCTCCTGGAATTCATTAAATCATAAGCCCAGTAACTCATTCCTTGAGGAAATTAACTCAGTGCCCTTGAAGGAACACTGAGATTCAGGGCAGGAGAAACTTCTACTGAGAAAACATATGTTTTCAGCCTGCCTTTCCACTTTCCATTAGATGGTCTAGAAGGCTGGTGTTGGATGACTGAGGGGTTGTTACACAAAGGTCAAACTAAAACACTGAGCTTTACCAGTGGCATGGGCTCAGTCTTGTGTTCAGAAAGTTCTTTTTGAGCAGCAGCAGGGCTGTCTCTTGACCTTCAGAACAAGACCCAGCTCCAGAAAAACACAAGAATACTTGTAAATAATCTATCATTTTGCCAGCTGCTTTCAGTACTTAATCTGTCTCTTAAAACTGAAAAATTACAATTGCACCTGATGTTCTATCCTTTCAGGTCAGCTCTCACTTAGGATGTCAATGTGCCTTTTTTGCCTTAGATTGGCTTCAGTGTTCATTTCCTCATTGCAAAAGCTCATTTCATTTAAACTGCTATGAAGTGTCCATTCCTGCAACTGACTTCCTTGCATAATTCCCATTCAAAGCGATGTGAAGTCTGCAGGTGAATTAATGGCAGTTCAGATTTCTGACTCTAGCGGATTAGAAACCAATAATTGCTAAAAATAAGGGCTTCTACTCAGTTGTTCCTGAAATTATAACGGGGAAATTTACGGGTGGCACTGTGTGCAAGTGCATGTGTACTTTTCAGGGAGTGACTGCTGTGAGAGCCGTCCAACTGCGCAGCATTGCTGCCTACCTACCCACTACTTTTCACTCAGCAGATTTCCCACACTGCAAAGTTTATAAATGAGATATACATGAAGATGATGAAAGGCCGGTTGTAGCCAAGATTCTGAAATGTCTGGTACTAGCAGAACTTGCAAGGACATTTTCCCCCTCCCACACTAAGGTCATATACACAGTGTAGGTAAATAATTGCTTCTACATCTCTTTGCTGAAATTCACCTTTTCACTAATTAAAATCCTCCTTGCCTTCCTACCTAAAGTATGATGTGAGGCCACACAAAAATCAATGGTTTAAAACATGAAATGAAATCCTGTCCTGGCAAACTGGCAATCTGGATGATGGTCACTGCCCGTTAGGAAAGTCTTCTCAATCCCATTGCTCCCAGGCTGTTGATAGAGCCTGTCCCAGGAATAAGCTTATAGCAAGAGGTAGGCTGCAAGTTCTTCCTTCTTCCAACCTGATGTTTATTAGTTCTGCTTCTTGACTTCTGCTGAAGGAAGCACTTTATTGCTCCATCAAATACAAAACAAGCAGTCAGGCTTCTCTGTCCTGGCCTACCTTCAACTACCACAGGATTCATTAGTAAAGTCTACACAAGGCCTGATGGCACACCTTGGAACCCACAGGTGGTTCAGACTTACCCAAAGTGTGTGATTTTTTGTTTCAGATTGTGCTTGACCAAATGTAACACATCTTCAAGTTTGTTTCAGAGACAATGAATGAAAAATCATCAACTGTATGGACATAAAATCATGCTTTCTCTGGAATACTGTCTACAGACTGGAGTGAAAAAAGGAAGAATGAACCTAATATGCAACAGAAACTGGGGAATTACTGTCGCTGTCTGGGAAGGATAGGGGAACTAGAATTTTCACTTTTGTTCCTGCTTTGTACTGAAGATGATCTCAATCTTCAGCAAAATCAGTTCAGAAGTTCAAGGAAAAAAAAAAAAAGTGAAAAATGTTCAGTGTTGATTTTAATGCTCTTTTTCTTTACTCTTATAATTTTTTAATTCTCCTCCACAATCTACAGAGGTATGTCAAGCTCTCTGAAATAATTCAGATGCAGATAGTTATCTCTAAGTCCTATAATATGTGAAACCTCTGAAAAGCCTTAGTTAAAGTGCTTGCAGAAGAAAGGTTTATTTTTACTATGACTACGTGCATTTTTCATTATCACCTTTTTACTTAGATGGCATTGATTGAACAGAATGGGTTCTTTGCCAAGGAAGACTAAAGCCCATAGTATCTTTATCCTGTAAAATTTGTACACGTTTAATTATACAGATTCATTAACCCAATCAGAAAGGTACGATTTCTTCTTAAAACAGATTATATGCATTTTCTGTTTAAAATCTTTGAAGCCAGATATAGGTCATTATTTTTTTCACTTAACCTTCTGATCAGTCCTTGTGTATAAGAGTAGAGGGTTTTCTTGTAAAGCTTATTTGAACTTACCTTTCATTTATGACATACATTATTCAGGTAGTGTAAAAGACTATCTGAACAGAACCATCTTCCTTGAGGTGGAAGTGATGAAATGCAGATGCTTACAGTGTGTTCTACGTAAAAAATGAGAGCAGACAATAGGCCTGAATATTATGCAAAGAACACTGCACCACATTTTTAAAACACTGTCAGAACCTTACCTCTAAAACATATGCAAGCTCAAGCGAAGAAGGTCTGGGATATTCCTACAGCTTTTATTGTACTTTAGATTCATTTCTGGAAGAATGGCATCTCTCTACTGGTGGTCCAATCTTCCTTCCTTTGAGATCAATGTAAACTCTCCCATTGATATCAATGTAAATGCTCCTACTGACTTTGCTAAGAGCAGCCTCTGACCTGCTGTTCGTTCCCTATTGCAGATAGGAGTGTTACAGTGGGATGTTCATGCAGTGACACAGAGCTACTTGCTGATGCATAAGAGGGATCAACTTAGATCAGAATTTTTTGGACACATTCAAGAGCTTTTCACGTCTCTTTCTATAGATAGCCAAACTCCAATGCAGACCAGACAGTTTACCAGATTACTGTGGGAAAATAATTTGTTTAGACAAGAGTGGCTTCAAGGACAGACTTTCTCATATAGACTGCATTTTCAGAAACTGTTCTTTCTCAGGACTTGCTTATAGCTATTTTCTACTCCAACACATCAGGATGTTACTTCCCCTTAGGACCTGATCCAATAACCGTGGAAGACCTGAGATTAGGATCCATACGTTTTGTTTCAGGTGAGGAAGAGCCATTGTGTCTGTGGACTTGAACCCTGTGAACTTTTGCATGTGATCATTTAAAGCATTAAGGTGGTTGGAGTGCACCAAGTTTCCACACAGGTTTTCTGAGAGTAGGAACACTGTGATAGAAGAGAGACATTCTCTGGTCATTGTTCATAGCAGCCATTTATAAATGTGACACAAGGACAGGTGCCAAAACTAAGAACACAGTGTATGATGTTGCTCTGCTTGCCTACATCCTTGAGGACTGTGGTGATCACATCAACTATTCAGTATACCCTTCAAGAGAGGCTCAGTCTCATGAAAGATCAGCCACAGGTTTTAGTGGTACTCTCTTAAAAGCTTTTTTCTCTCATCAACTTGTCTTTTATTCTATTTGGCATATATAGCTTTTATCACCCACATTTTAAAATTAATTAATATTAATACCATTATTTTTAACCAGGACTCCAATTTACTGTACATAGTTCCGTATGTCAAAATAATTTTGTTAGTGCATGAATATTAGAAGATAGCACGCAGGACAGCTCCAGAAGAGCGTTTGCTAGTCATCTGCTTTGGAAAAGCTGGGATAAAATTGTTTAATATAATTTGATAAGACCTACAAAAACCTGCTGTTTGTGTACTTAAAATGTGTCATTTTTTGCAAACTATGTTTGCTGCTGTGGCTGGTAATCACTGAAAAGTCATCTGCATTTTGACTATTTTAACCCTAGTAGAGGAAATTAGAAAGATTAAGGATTGCAAAAATACTATGGAATACTTGTACTATTTTCACAACTAGGCTTCTGATGATGAAATTTGGACAGAGTATGACATTGTGGAGGCTTATTTCTGTTTAGCATTAGTTCTGAATTCAAATTTTTGGCCTTAAAAAGTATTGAGATATCCGTTATTAGCCTAAATCTGTGGAAGTGCGGATGCCTCTGAAAATGAGAAAAGCTGAAAGAATGCTACAAAGGAAGTAGAAGCAGAGGACTTCTTGCACTGAATGTAACCAGGAAACCTGGATTAGCTCAGTTTCGTATACTCCTTTCCTTAGGTATACTTTACTTAGAAAGATAGACTACTGGCACAGGCCTTGCTTTGACCCCAGATGGCCTTCTTGCACTTGGTGAAACAACCAAGATCATCTCTGCCATTATTTGAAATTCAGAAACCTGTAATTTTGGCAGATTTGTTTGATTCTGTTTCTCCTTAAAGCCTGGGGAAAATCCCTTTCCCTGGCTCTGTGGGACACAGGCCCTTTCTTACTCCAAGCACTGAAAGGATACCCAGAAGGGCCCCTGCAACTTTCCTGGTCTGTTGCAGTGTGGATTAGCGTACCTGGTGACCCCAACCAGTGTTAGGGTTTGAGCCATGTCAACACAAAGTGGGCTTCAGTCAAATTTAAAGTACCTACAATTTAGATACTACCCCAAGCTTTCTGTTGAGGAAAAGACCTGAGGGACTGGCCTAAAGCTGTGTCACAGGAGGTTTAGGTTGGGTATTGGAAAAAGGTTCTTCACCTAGAGAGTGGCTGGGCACTGGAACAGGCTCCCCAGGAGAGTGGTCACAGCACCAGCCTGAGTTCAAGAAGCGTTTGGACAACACCCTTGGGCACCTGATATGACTATTGTGGATGGTCCTGTGAGGAGCTAGGAGGTGGACTCGATGATCTTCGTGAGTCCTTTGCAACTCAGCTTACTCTGTGATTCTGTGATATTGCGATTCTGTGATTCTGTGTGACAGAGACAGACACTTCTTCACATGATTCTTTTGACCACTTTTAGTTATCTAAAACGGGCTGAGATGGCAATTCCAAGTTTCTACATTCTTACTAAGTTTAGTCAGAGAAATTACAGAAAATCACCTCCAGAGGAGAAGAGGCATCTACACGAAATGGACACACCTTGCTAGCTTCAATGCACCTTTTGCACCCAGTCAGAAGTGGTTCACGGGACCACACCAGTTGCTTACTGGTAATCCACCAGTTTGAGCTGTGGGACAAGTAGAGCTATATGGTGGAAAGCCCTGTAGGTGAGTGAACTGTTCTTTAAATTATCAGACACTACACTTTAGTAGGTAGAAAAACAGAATAATCAAAATTATTGTAGACAACTTCAAAAAGCAGTAGTCTAGTGGATAAAAAAACAGGAAAGTGGTTTTATGCTAAGTTTGGGGATGTACACAGAGAAGCTGCCAGACTGAGACCAAACTACAGGTCTGGTGGGACAGTGCAGCACTTCAGCATCTGTTACTGTAGCCAGATAAAGACTGAAAAGTAAAATGGTTAGCAACACAGAAAAGTTATATTCCTGAGGGTAGAAATAGTAGAAGGAAAATACGACAAATACTGTTGAGCCAATCTTTTTTTGGTGAAGACAGCAGTTGCCACACACACGTACTGCACGCATTTGGCAACGGGTAAGCCAGATTCATCTAGCAGCTGCCAAATATCACTCTAACTGGAGCTACAAAAAGTACTGAGCGATTAGCTTCAGGCATTGCTGCACATGTGAAGTAAGTTGTGTATGAAAACCCAGAGGGGCAATTATTTACCTTTCTTTCACAGTATTTTCCCCTTTTTCAGACCTGCATTATTTTGTTTTCAGCTGAAGAAAGAAAGGAAGCACCTTCCACGAGGCATGATTTTTTGCTCTGTGTGCTGTCACATTCCCATGTGTGAAGACATATTATCTATCTAGGAGTCCCAACTGTAACACCTGCTGCCACCCAGATAGTATCAAGGGGACTAACAGCATTAAACTGCTCTCTCTTCATTTCTGCGGTTGTGAGGTATATTTGTATGTCTACTTATTGAGTTACAAGCACAAAGCATTCCTCTTCAGAAAGATACTTTTTCCATGCAAATATTAGGAACTTAGCTATTTTACCTCTAAGAGTGTGTAGCATTAAGGCTAGACATGAGACCATGACAACATACTTTCCTTTGTCTTCTGTAAATCTTTTTTTTTTCTTTTGCTATGCAGAGACAATCTGGTATAAGTGCTCATTGTGTGAGTGCTTTTTTCTTTTTCATTTTTCAGTTTTAAAAAGCATAGTAAGGACGCACTTAAAAGAGCCAAAGAAGAGAGATATACCAGGTAGATATATCACAGGTGGAACAGCATAACTGCAGGGAAACTCAGAAATGCCAAGGCAAAAGCAGTAGGATGCATCAAAGTAAATAAACTCACCTGATATCCCAATAAGTGGCAGAGGTAGCTGCTTATGCTAATGCTGAATTTAGCAATAGCACATCCCTACCAAACTAAGGAGTGGAAAAGCATGGCTGCAAACCATCTTTGTGAGCTTATCATTTTGGGACTGAGAACTATCACATTGCTGAGCTAAAAGAACTCTGAGCTGCTATAACACCAGGAGTCCAGACAGACAGGCTTACACCCTATCTGTCAGTGCTGAGTTCTGTACATGTAGAAACATATGTGGTCATTCCAGAATTACTTGGAGTGATTCAATCACCTAGTGAAATATCCAGGTGTCAAATAAAGACTGTCAAATCATAAGCATGCAACCGGGATCTCAGTCAGGTGGAGACCCCTCTAACCAAGTCATAAGGCTACTGAAAGAGCCTGTGAAGTTAATAACAAGGGTAAATTAGCAGTCTCAGATCCTATTCTAGTTAAAAGCAGCCAGTTCTAGCCTGATTAGATATGCAATGTCACAACAGTCAGTGTGATGACACAGAATGTAAATCAGGGTAAAAAAAATCTGTAAAAGTCCAATCCTTATTTCTGTTTTCTGATTCTTATATGCTGCTTATTGTAGCACTTAACATGTAAAAACCTCATCATCTTTGTATCCTTAATTTGTTTTTAATAGCATATACAATAGCAATGACATTGCTAGCAATAATATTTATTACATTTCAGATCATGGCAGTCTTATTTGGCTACTGTCAGCACTATATCCTAGAAATTCAAACCTCCTGATTGCCTTGGGGACATCTTTTTACCTTCATCCTTACAACTGAGTGCTGCATTTTTACAGTGCTTGAGATTTCTCAGGCTTTTTAAGTGGAGTTTCCTCTGTATTTTGCATTCTATTTTTTCTGTCTCTTCTTTTGAGTATGGTAGTGGTCAGATGGAGGATAATGAAGATTTGGCTAGAACATGATGTTGCTCAGAAAAAGATCATTAATGGGACGTGCTGGAGAAGTTACAGACAGCTAAGCAGAGTTTTTCACATCGGGTCATGCGTCAACATGCAGAGTTTGTTCATGAAATTTTGAAATTCATTTTAATTTTCTTTAACTTCCCTTAATGTCGCCCCAGATGAGATCCATCTGATCAAACTCCTTTCTTCCACTCTTCTTATTCATCATCATGATAATAACAATAACATTTTCTCTTTCTTAGTGGATTAGAGGGAAAGCAGCTTGATTCACATTTGTGTGGGTGAAGCGAAAGACCGGTCAGAGATGTGTTTTGAACAGGGCCATGGGTTCTGAGGTAGATCTGCAGTTTCTAACAGCTTTTGTCTCCAGGATATGAAACCTGAAGTTTTGATGTGGCTTCTGTGAAGATTCTGAGTATTCGATTTCATATTTCCTCCTTCTCTCCCCCAGTTTCACGGTTTCAGAGTGATAAGGACATCATAGCCATGCAGACAAAGGTGATCCTGCAGGTAAAGGCACAGAGATTTCATATCACATTGAGAGGTTTAAGTATCAAGATGGAGACCTTGAAGTAGATAAATGTGGCAATTTGCTTCGTTAAGCAGACATTCTGTCATATTTGCCCTCATGGAGCTTTTTCAGGCCATACAGCTTAATTTCTAGGTCTGAGTTGCAGTAATGCAGTCTAGAGGTCACTAATGCAGGGATAACTGTATGGTATGATTACTGTGCCAATTGCCACATAGCTATGACTCCAAGAAAAAGGAGGGAGTAACACGGCTATTTGGACACAGGTTAGCATCAAGAAATCAAAAGGGATCTGAGAGCTATAGGCTCTTTTTCCCAGATATTTGAGTACCAGCTTGAAGGAACAGTTGATTTAGAAAGACATAGTTGTGTTAAACTTGGTTATTTACTGTATTTATATGGAACACCTACAGTTATTATCGTAGAATATTAAAAATTGTCCTTCTTTTTTTAATTTCTTTTTTTGTACATTTCTCAAAATTTTGTGTGCAATTTATTTTTCTTTTTCTTTTTTAGCAGGTACATGGTCTCTTTT
This sequence comes from Cnemophilus loriae, assembly GCA_013397755.1. Taxonomy (NCBI): domain Eukaryota; kingdom Metazoa; phylum Chordata; class Aves; order Passeriformes; family Corvidae; genus Cnemophilus; species Cnemophilus loriae. The sequence continues at coordinate 877,221 of VZTF01008312.1, forward strand.
TAATTATATAGGCCTTACATGCAAACCTGTTTGAGGATGCAAATATTTTCTCTCCTTGTTTTCCTGTTGGAAAATGGGATGCCTGAAACCATAAACTTTACTGAGAAGTTTCAGTCAGTTATGGTGTTAATATATTTTAAAGATCCTTATGGCCATTACAATGATTGGATTGCATTTCAAAGTCGACGACGTCCTTTCTCACTTTGTTTTCAAGAAGTTAAGTGTGGTAAGATTTGTAAAACCTGTTTTGGAGATTTACAGGAGTAAGACACCAGATGACTGAAGGAGACAATAATCTCTCATATGATCTAATATCCTGTGGCTGTTTGCTTCTGACGGATTCAAAGAGGAGAATTTATTAATTAATTGTAAGAATGCAGTGAGGTTAAGTTTAACTTGTAGAGTTCAGTGCAGCTGGAAGTCTTGATCAGGATGTTTTGACTCATTACTCTGGGCCTTCATCAGCTGATGGAACTAATTTTTTTTCATCAGCTGATTAAGATTCAAGGTAATGAATCGAAACACACCAGAACTAATTCCCTCCAGGACTGAAGAGAGGATCTTAAGTTGCTTGCACATATACCTAGAAGAAACCTCAAGAAGCATAGCCTCCCCAGGTTCATTTTAAGTGGTGAAAAAAAGTGAGAGCTTTATACACATCTAAGAAATAAAAAACCAGCCCCAACTAGAGGACTGAGAGGACTATCATATTTCAAGCAGAATAGGAGAGGCAACAAGACAGGTAAAGAAGCAACAGCAAAATGCGGACAAGGGAAGAGTTATTGCAAGTGGATCAACAAAGAAGTTAGGGAAATATAAATTCCAAGTACTTTGGGCTTATTATTAAAGCAGCAAATACTCTTCAGAATGCTTTTGATCTTTTCTTTCTCTGCCTTGCAATAAATGTACGTAAACCTAAAACCATATAAGTTTTTCGCAACTTTTTTGGCTTCCTTTGAATGTGTACTGTGTTGCTAAGCATTGACTTTGACAAAGGAGATCTCTCCATTCAGTTTGAAAACCTTTGCTGTCAATATATACAAATGCCACTATATGTTTTCTTTTGGGAAACATTTGAAATATTTCTTTCCTGTGTTATTTAACGTACAATTTGGATGGTAGGTTTTGTTTGTTTGTTTTCTGACATAGTTGTGTTTTTAAGCTGAACAGCAGGAGGGAAGGGAGATAGGAAGGGACAAGCAGGGCTTGCGCTGGGGTTGTAGTCTGGCCAACAGTTCACTGCTCAGTTACAGTTAATGGGGTGAAAAGCTGTGATAAGGCATGTGATCAGAATGGTTAATGTACTGTTCCTTCAGATAGCTGAATTCAGGGCTTCCTAAATGTGGTTTATTATTACAGAAGTTGAAAAAGGAATAGTGTCAGAATAGGAGCCAAGTTTTTTTAACCTATCCACAGAAATGTCAGCATTATTTTAGCAAGTGATTCACAATATCTATAATACAAAATCTTGTATTTTGTATGTTGCATTTTATATAGTAACTGGAAAATTATAGTATAGCATAAACTGAAAGTTAAAGATTTGTATTGCATATCATGGCTGTGATCCCAGTGTCTTTAAACCACAAGGACTGGAAGTATGTAGCAATTTTAAATGCAAGCCTCTGTTACCAGAAAAGCGGCTGAACTCTCACATGTATGATTAAGGATCGCTTCTCCCTGCAGAACGCAGATGATCTTCATGTTTCTAAAATAATCTCCTTGCTGGAACACTTTGTTACCATTGCATACAAGGTTTTGGAAAAAGGCAAAGTGCTGCAGAGCTGAAAACATTTATTTTTTACTTGTCTCCCCATAGATATATCTTTCCTGTAACAATTTCAAAACTGTCAGCCTCTCCAGGCACTATCAGTAGGTATATTAGAGAGCAGGAACTACTACTATTGTGCAATTTACAATGTGCAATTGAAGCAGAGCAATTGTCATACAATCTATAAAGACTAATAAACGTCTTCAAAGAGGGTCTTAATTGCTGCATGATTTACTACATGAAGAATACCTTCTCTTTTGTGCTTGGAAGTATTTTGCTGCAGGAGAAACCTTTTTAGCCAGGCTTTTATAGGCCAGTCTTTGCTTTGGTAGCATGCATTTACTAGCTGTATAATTGGTGGCACAGTTCTTCTATCATAAACATTGTTATCAGTTAATTAAACTTGAAATGGAGCTTTGTTCCACAACATGTTTTGTCAGATTGTTTTCCTTATTTATTTATCATCATAAAATTTTATTTTATGACTGGCAGCTTCTCAGCCCTCCAATAATAATATAAATCAAAACAAGATTTTAGTCTTCATGCAATTTCCTTTTGGTCTCAAAATATGAAACCAGATGTTTTGGGCATGCTAAAGATGCTTTTCATCTTTTTTTAGATTCTTTCAATGCAGTCAAAGTAAATGCATTTTTAAAACCAACTTATGAAAGTTAAATTTCCTTTGTTCGCCTGGGTGTAGTCTGGTTTGCATTGATGCAGCAGCAATGAGAGACCTTCCAGATAACACACAGAATGCCATTGAAGAATTACACATGTGTGTCTCAAACCCCAGACAGCACAAGAACTGTATTAATAGCAGATCAGTAGATTTATATTATAGTTTTAAAACATTATGAACTCCTTTACTTTTTTCTTTCCTTTATTTTCTTTTATTTTCTCTCTCTTTTTTTTTGTTTTAAAGGGCTTAGCAAACATTTAAAAGAAGGTTGGACTATAGGACATCTCTATGTGTATCCTGCAGTCTGTATACAGTAAGTGCTAAACTACAATATTTGTTCACATATCTAGCAGCTCTTTTTCTAAGTTGAAACAGATTTTTTTATGATGCCCTAACGAATTGTCATCAGTATTTCCTTTAAGCAGTGAATCCTTTTTGAGTAGACATTAGATCTGGGCCTAAGGCTATTACTAAAGGACCTAAACATTCCCAGGTGGGCTCCTCTTCAATAATAACAGAAGCCTTGAAGGGATTTACTGATACTGAAGAGAATAAGAAGTAATAAACAGGAACCGGAGCAAAGTGGGACAGTTGTTATGAACATTTGCATGCCAGTCGTCAGAACTCTCCATCCTATCAAAATAATTCTGGCTTCTAACCCCTGAAAGCAAACAGAAAGGCTTTGGCAGGCTTGTGCACAGTGGTGTGTACTGGGGTGGTTTGGGGGTTTTTGTCTGCCTTACAAGCAGGGACTGCAGAAGAGCTTCTCTGCATCAGCCTCCACCTCTGAACTCAGTGCAAGAAGTGAGCAGACATTTCCCATTAACCCTGCTCTGGTCTCAGACATTAGGCAAATCATAAGTTTTATAGTGAGACTAAATATTCTCGACCCCACCAAACTGTAAGTGAATCTGAGTGCTGCACAAATTGCGGAAGAGACGCACATTTGCCTGGTTGCGGCATCTGTTAATTCTCTGAGGCTTGGTTATTCAGAAAAAAACTGAGTTGAGAAAAAAAACTAAGTTGAGAAGTGGATATGTTACTGGAAAAGAGTAGAAAAAAGGAGCCTGAAAAATGAAATTAGGATAAATGTTATCACTCCAGCTGGTCACTTTATTTACTTCTTCAGATTTTATGTTTTCATTTTTGGTGAGCTTTTATTCATTTTTCCTGCTTTTTGAAATCAAATGTGTACCGGTAAAAAGACATATGAAATTTACTGCAAATGAAATTTAGGGAGGAAATTTGCTGCATAAATGATGTGTTTTTACTGTTGTGAAAGTGTGTCTGACTCCTTACTTCAGTGTTATTACTGTCTGTACTTTTGAATGGTAAAAGGTAATGAGGAGCTGGGTTTGGGGTAAAAGAGAATGAATTTCCAAACAAGCCCTAACCAGAGGAGACAAAAATCGATGTGCAAGTGTTGGAGGTGCAGAAAATTTGGTCAGGAGGAAGGCTGTGTGGAAGAAATATTTTTCTTTGAGCTGGAAGAAGTGGCGGGGGGGGACAGGCAAGCAACAGATAATAATCATATTTTTAAGTGTTCTGTTCTTCAAGATAGGAGATGAAAGGTCTCAGTGACTAAAGCAAAAGCACAGAAATGTAGCTTGCTGGGAGTGACTTAATTAACAGGAATAAAATAAAGTGGAAGAGAAGGTAAATGTGGATGGACAGGTAGTGTTCCAAGAGCTTTGATTTTCAGTGCCTTTATATAAAGAATGACATGCAAATAAAACACTGGTTAGTGACTCTCGCTTCTTTTGTGCAAAGCTACACTACCATCATCTTCTCCCCTCTAAAAGTCTTATGGCCACTGAGTTGTTATTTATTTAGAGAAGTGCTTGTGAGGAAGAATTTGGGAAGAGGCATAACTGGAAAAGTTTAAATAAAACATCTTTATGAATGCAAGCTTGGATGATTTCATAGCAAGAATACTGTACAGGCAGCAGGTACTTACTGGCTTCTGGCATTTCTTTTCAGTGAAGGAATGTGTCCATGGAAATGGCTGGAAATAAGAAAAACACATCATCACCTCGGTCTGTATGAAGCTTCAGCTATTTTAGCATAAACTGCGGGACAGGGCCAGTTCATCTACTACCCTTAGAAGAGCTGGAAATACTTCCTTGTTCACTTTGTTGTTTCCCTCAATAAAATAACTGCCTTAGATATCATGATGTATTGTAAATGATGAGTAGGCAGCTTCAGTGTCCATTTAACTTCAAACCTTTTATCCATCTTTCCTCATTCCACTTCTTTGTTGCCCCATACATGTTCCACTATTGCAAAGAAGCCTCAAATATGCAGGCAGATTGCAGACATGAGAAATTCCTCTTCACCCATGTTAATATGGGAGGTTACTAAGATATATAGGATATCTTCTATGTGCTCTACTTACAGCCTTTTTTAAAACTATGAAATAAGAAGCAAAGAATGTTACTTACATCTTTTTGCATGGGTTTGCTTGCAACTTTTTGTGCACATCACCAAGTTATATGGCTTTCCTTGTAAGAGTGGTTACCTCGTGATTCATTTTGCAAGGTGGTTTCTACTAGCCCTTTCCCTGTCCCCCTGAATTCACTGCAACCCCCGGTGCAACACTGCTTTATTTAGGCCAGTAAATGGCACCGTATTCTGACCCTATGTTGTGGTATGCAGAGTAATCAAGTGCAACTTTAGTTTTGATCATTGGTGTAAAGAAATAGGGAAGATGTGTATGGGTTAGAGCCATTGAATGCCTGCAAAACCTCAGAAAGTGTATACTTAGGTTATGAAATGTTCCACTAAAGTCTTGCTAAATACACACTGTTGAGATTTGACAATAACCATCTTCATTCGTCATAATAAACACACAAATTTTCCACTTGAAGTATCAAATCTTATTTTTTAATAAGAAACAACTATGTTTATCACAGCTTTCTGAATTCGCTGCTCAGATATCAGACTAGATTCATAATGTTTTGATATTGTCCAGAAGATGCATGTTTTCTTTCTCTAGTCCTTTGCATTTCCACTTTGCAAGAGTCAAATAAGACTTAACAAATACCTCCTGTCATGTGGTGGTAGGTCAGATACCTGTGTTATATAAATCTTTATGCTGAGAGTTTATGACATTTTAAACTTAGAGCTTCATTCAACTTGACGATTTTGGCAGCAGCCAATTATAACATTAAACAGTTCACAGAACTTAACCTAAGACCTAAAATTATATAATTTTTGTAATGACTGATTTGCACCTCTCCCAGTTCATTTAGAGCAATTCAGTTCAAAAGTCTTACCCTTCTTAATCACTCCCTTTTAATTTGAAACTCCAATGTCTCTCTTTATTTCTCTACAGTATCTATTTATTAAAAATTACCAATTTAAAAAAAAATAATAACACCACCACCAGGCTTGCAGGAGCTGTATGATTGGCCATGTACATGCTATTGGAACAAAAAGAATGGAAAATGGTTGCTGTTGCTCAAGAAGCCAAAGAATGAAAAGAATTTTTGACTATATTATATTATTTAAAACTACGATAGGAAAGTTATTGCAATTGTGCACTCTCAGCATGATAACAGTGAAATTTCAGAAGATAAAAGATGGAGTTTGATGCTACATAGAGCTCCATAGTGAAAACCTGAACGCTATGATGCCTAGGTTTTTCCTCAAGGTACGATATTCTTGTTTTCCACTGTCCTTCTGGAGACTCACTCACTCTAAAAGGCTGTGATAGACAAGAAATCAAGATAAACAAAGCAGAAGTTTGCAAGTCACTCAGAGTTGATCATTCTGTCTGAAGTGCCCCTGACAAAAGTAAATGGGAGAGGAAGTTCTGGATGGGAACGTAAATAAAAGAAACAAATTTCCTGAAACTGCAGAAACACTAAAACAGAAAATAAAGGATTTGTTTAAAATTTTGAGGTAAAGCAGGTTGGAAAGACCAAGCCACAGAAGAAATGGGGACAGGACAAGACATATAGTTCCTTGAAATTTGGAGCAGCAGCAAAAGATGAAGAGAGAAAAAGATATACACCCCAAATTAGAAAATGCAGCAGCCAGAAAAGACTTCTGTGTACCACTATAGACTTACCTAACCCTCTCATCTGAAACTTTAAATCGCTTCTCCCTTTCTGAACTGTGCCCATTCAGATTCTGCCATAACAGACAGAGCTATTTCCAGCAATCAGATTTTAAAACTAGCTTTATCCTAAACTGTTCATATGGCAATGTATATCTTTGCTATAAAATAAGTTGCATGGAAAAGAAGACATTGAGGTAGCTTGTTAGCAGAATAGGAGTTGTAGTGCTTTGCATTCGGAAGTACCAGCTTGATAGCGCTTGTTTGTCAAATACGCTTCGATAGGATTTGAAACTTGGTTTGAACACCTGCAGCACATAGTTTGACAGATCTTGGTTAAAATACATTGCATCTTGTTTAAAATAATGCAGTGTCTCAAGTACCTGGAAGTCATATTGAGGAGAGAGAAAACCCCACTTGTTAAATATTTACCACTTGAGTCCTGAACATCTGCAATTAGCTGAGAATGGTGATGTCAGTGGACACTTCCCAAGGTTAGCTGCCTCAGTATTTGTACAGATCTAATCTGAAGTCTTTTCTTGAGAAGAGGAACACATCCAAACTCAACAAATTGTCATTGACAAATGACCATAGCAGTCTAAGGATAAAAGAAGGGCAAGTATTCAATAAAGAAAGAGAACATGAACATGAGCATTAACAGAATAAACGTGACCTATTTAGTGTGTTTAACCCTCCGTAATTTTTCAGACTTGGATTATTTATTAGGAAGTAAAACTCGAGATTTTTGGATAATTCTGACAATTTAGATAACAAAAAGCTGCAATTTAACTGCATGAAGATTTTTTAGTTATTTGTGGGTTAGGTTGGAGTTTTTTGCCTCTGAAAGGGTGAGGAAGGTTATTTGCAGCACTAGGATCCGATGCTTTCTGGGTGACATGCTGCTCTGTGTTAAATGGCTCAAATAGTGAGTCACGTCAGTTACATCAGTTTTGCCAACCATACACTTTATTGTGGAAGGGACAATGTCAAACTGCCCCAGACTTAAGGGCTCTACTGCATTGAACAGAGAGCCAGGACAAACGAATATGAGGGGAAAAAGACTAGGTTTTTCATCGCTGCCTGATAGCAAGAGCCTTGGAGTGGGTACAAGGGGTACGTTAAGAGAAGCTGATCTCTGGAGGACCTACCTGCTTGGCTGGAAGGAAGGGGCTGCCAAATAGCCATGGCCGTGAGGTGTTAAACAAGGCAGGGCAGCACAGGGGCAAAGTGACAATGATGCCAGTCCCTGCAAAAGCAAACCTGGAAGCCTGACAATGAGATTCAGTTTTTCAATGACTTCTAGCCAGAGCCCTTCACTACAGCAGAAAACTAGATGAAGAAACCTAGCTGACTGAAATTAGCTGACAAAGCCGTGCAGCTCATCCTCTGAGGACAGGCTATGAACTACCGTGTTTATTTGTCAGCAGAAGAAAATTAAACTCCTGGTTTTTGATTCTGGTTCACCAGTAAAACAGATACAGGCAAACGAGACAAACGAGAAGTCTAGGTGGTGTATGGGGTGTAGGTGTATTTTGGATCTCACAGTTCTAGACTACAAGCTTGCTGCAGTTACCAAGCCTACTAAGGAACACAGAGAGAGAGAGACTTCTTCTGCTTGTAGGCACAATAATGGAAGCTGTTGCCTGTTTCTGTACTTTACAGAATTGTTCAAAATACTCATAGTGGAACAGTTTTGTGATTTTGGCAATCATTCAATATTCAATATAGACATTTTATTTTCCTTTAATGTCTATAACTTTTTTTTATTTTTTAAAAAAAGTTAAACATAGTTATAAAATTTTAATATATTTACCCTATTAAGGTAACCTGTTTAAATCTGCTCTCTAGAATGAAATTGAACAGGAAAAAAAAAAAAAAACAGGAAAAAAAATAAGGAAGAAAAAGAAAAGTATAAAAAAAGGAACAATTCGTTGACTTCTTTTTTTGTGAAAAACATTTTTTGCCATACTCCTTAGAGAGTGCACTGGACACTAGTCAAACAAATGCACATATACATCTTTATGTTATTAAATGTATATAAACTTATCAGACAAAAGATTCCTATAAATCATCCGTTTTGATCAAATTTTCAAACATTAACAAAATTTTCCTATACCATGTATGAAAAGCCTGTATCCCGGAATGTCAAGCAGAATTTTTTTTTGTTTGTCATAACTGTTTGTAATATAAATCTCCAAATTTTTAAATGTCGAAAGGGGTGATGATTTCATTAAGGACTGCACCAGACTGCCCATTGACTCTATTTACAGAACACTAAGTCTAAAGAACCCTGTATCTCTGGGATGAAATGCTGAAAAGAAGGCAGATTTAATTGTCTTTTTTTTAGTGTTGACTGTTTACTTTCTGTTCACTGAAGCTCAGAGTAGTTAGCAGCCTATGTAAATATGCATTTATTCTAAGGCTCATATTTAATACAGTTAAAAAAAACCAATCTGCATCTACAGTATATTCAGCAGAAAGTAGTGTTATTGAACAGTAGCATGGCAAGTAATGATATTCAAGAATTTTTTTCCCCAGCTATCAATTTTTAAGAAAAAAGAAAGGAAATCCATTTATTGTGCTAGTGACAAAACAATATGCAGTCATTTCAGGGGGGAGGGTCTCTTTATTAGAAAGAAACATACTTTAATTAGAAGAAATATGTTAATTTCAATAGCATATTCTTCATATCTCTGCCCCTAAAAATCTTTGCACACACCTACATTCTTTTTATGGACAGTACAAAGGAGGATAATAGATGCCTATAAAAGTAACTAGTGAAATTCAGCATTAGGATAATCTGTCACCCATTTCCATTTTTTCTGAAGAAAGCAAGCATAATCAAAAGCCTAAATGACAAAGAGTTGACAGTAAGATTCTGTAGTAAATGATTCCAGAGTCGCTGGCCTGCGGAGATGCTGAAGAAGTCCCCAGCAGACCTGATTAATTCCAGTTTCTCCAGCTGCCAGGGGAGCAGAGGCTAAGCAGTTTCACAGAGAGGAGCCTATTACCACTACTAGGCTGAAATAGATCTAATCAACTCACAGCCGCTCAAAAGAAAACTTTACAGGTTTAGCTCACTAAGGCAGCGCTTTAAAATGATGACTACAAAGGATCATGGGAGTCTGAAAGCATTTAGTCTTTATTGCAGCTCAAGGAAATTTTCTGCTGTGGTTAGGCCATGCTAATTTACTGAACATGACAATGCCTCCCAGATTGTATGACATCATTTCAATAATGGCTCTCGTCCTCTTAGTTAAATATTTCTACTACTACTTTTTAAATTCTGAATACTTTATTTATTGAAATACCATCTATCTTAGGATTAATTAGGTTTACCATTCCAAATCTATGGGTTAGCCTGCTTTATCATTCAGTTTGAATGATGATGCTGCATAATTTGCCATGGCACTGTCAGAAAAATTATATTTATATTAATTTATTTTTATTATTTTCATAGAATAAACGTCTAGAACTATTCTGTACTTCAGCTGTAAATTTTATGTCAATTGAGCACTGCTTCAGACAGTGCACAAGCTTCACAATTAATAATTTGAATGATTTTAAGAACAAAAGTTTCAACAGCTTGAGAATTACTTATTTTGACTGACAACAATTATGCATTCAAAACAAAAAGCCTTCAAAACTTTTATTTATTTTTTCATTTTTTCATTTGTTGTTGAGAGGTTTTTTTAAGACTTTCAGTCTCAAGGGAGAATGTTAAAGCAATGAAATACAGATGTGATTTGTTAGACTAAGAAAATAATTCCATCAACTTTTTCTCAATATTCAATTGAAAAACCTTCCTTAACAGAAAAAGTCTGCTTTTTTAAAAACAATCAATGTTTAAAACTCCAAGCATAAGTAGTTGTATAAATACAATACTCTGAAGATGTAACGCAATACACGCACAGTTTGCAATGCAGTTCTTTGATGACAGCTAATACATTATTATTTGATCAGTCTGCCAAGTGATTTAAGGAAGGAGCGCACAGCAGAATGGCATTTGGAAGAAGTAAGTTACTTGTGGCCCTGATGGGGAAGAGGAGGCAGTGAAAAAGCAGCAGTGAATCACGATGTGGAGGCTGGCTTCCAGGGCTGGGAGCCGAGAGGTTGCTGGAAGCTGCCACTGGCCTAAACACAGCCCAGCTCACTCTGTTCCTCCCGGGTTTCCAGCTGCCCCGTGAAACGAGGCTGCCTTTTGTGAAACGAGCTGCGCATTTGCAATTCGTGGCACAGTGGAAAAGTGCTGTGTGTTGGGAGTAGCACCATTTGCATGCATTTTAGTGAGGGGTTAAAAGGCGATGGAGACTGAGCTCATGTATCCCAGGAACACAATGGGTGAAGTTTAACATCTCACACCAGAATGGTCCCTGGGAAAAATGCTAGAAACAGAACAAAACTTGTCTGTTTTACAGCACTTATTTCATATAAGAAACGTGTCCGATGTATTTTTCAACCAGTATAAAAAATCAGACATTCTTCTATCTACTATCAGGTCTTTTTTATTGCAAACATAGAACTTCTGGGAGTTAACTAGAGAAATAGAAAAACAGATTTCAATAAACCAGTGATCCACTGCTCAATAGATATATGAAGAATCAACTAAAAGGGAGAGAGAAGAATTTATTCCACACAGTTTCTTGCATGTCTTTTAAAAGTATTTTAATAAATGACTAGAAAATGAGGATAGGATACTGGTTTAAGGCAGCAGTTTAAGTAATTTCTAGAATAGAAGAAAAAAATCCAGACCTTGCTTTATCACTCATTCTTTGTCCCATGACTTTTCTGGAAATTCTAGAGAAAAGTATGTTGTACTGTGCACTCTGGACACCAACTTGCAGCGGGAATGTGAGACAAGAGAAGGACGCATTTTGTCAGAGTCCAGAAAGGTTGAAATGAAAAATAGTGGAGCACTGTAAATACCAAAGGGTGGGTTGTCTATCTGTAATTTAGAGAGAGCAAAGTAACTTAGTTAGGAGTGAGAACTGCACGGCTTTCAATGTCCTCATCTGAGTCGGCTGACCTGGGTGGGTGGACTGTAAAAGCTGGAATGAACAAGAACAGACAATAGGAGACGCAAGGCAGGAAGAGGCTTGGGATCTTCACTGAACAAGAATTTGCAGCATTCATGAATGAAGGTAAACACAGTGAGATGAAAATATTACCCACCTGGAACAGCCTGTTCATATTTGAAGTTGCTGAGGTTGTGAGAGTGTTAAAACAGTGGGGATATGAATGTATGAATTCTCTCTGGTCTGCTTCAATCAAGAAACAGATAATTATTGGGAACATCACTATCATTTTTGCACTGTGTGGATTCTTGCCGCTGGTTGATTTTTTTTCCTAATTTGCTAGCTTATACAGGCCTTCTCTGAGTTCTCCGAGAAGCAATTCCTGTTGAAACTACAGAGTCAAGAAACTGTTTTGAGAATACATATTTTTTCTTGTATCAGTAGCCTCTCAAAAGCACGTATTGCTGAATTAGATTACTAACACAATATTTCTCCTGGCTGGGGAAGGCTGTTCTTTCTCCGCTCACTGGAGAGCTGCAACTGAAGGGGATCAATACTCCTCATGCTGCTCATACATGCACACCCTCAAGTAAAGATTAGTGTGTTTTGGACCACAGCACTCCAAAGATTTCCATCTATTTCTGGCATTGCAGCTGTCATTCTCTGCTTCCTGATTTTAAAGGTCTAAGTCAAAGTTCATTAATGTCAACAGAAAGTTTCCCTTTCATTTTAATGTCCTTTGATCAGGCCCCAGAGAGGACCATCACCAAAGGAGTTGGTGCTGGCTTAGAGAAAATATGGCCAGAGGACATTGCCACAAGAGAGTCGCCTGTTTGAGAGCACCTTGTGTCCTCCCCTTTTCTACTGAAGCATGTGAACTACAACGAGGAGAAGAAAATATTATAAAACTTTCAATTTGCTACAGCTCAAGTTGATAACTGGTCAAGGTGCTGGAAAGGCAGCAGGTCCGCAGGACTGGGCTTCACTGCAGGGGAGGCTGCCAGGGTGGGACCTCACAGCCAGGAACCGTCCCACCTTTGGCCATGCCATCTCTGATCTGAAGCTCACCTTGGAGTACAAACCCCCAAGAGGAGGAATGCCCACGGAGTGGAGTGTGTGGTTGGCTACACAGCGCTGTGCCCCCTCTTGATACACTCTGCAGAGCGACACCTTGTTTATTATGCGTGTTGTGATGTTGCTAATGTGTATCCAGTGTCTCCAATCAATGTCATACATAGCACAACAGCTCGAGAAGCAATGGAGCTGTCAGCGAAGGAAGTGGTAATGGACCACAATGGGAATTTCAATGCACAACAGGATCCATTACTGGAATGGTAATGACCAGGATGAAGGTGGAACAACAAATGTCAAATACAAATAGATGTGTGCATGTGTGAGAGTGTGTGAGTGTGTGTGTGTGTGTGTGTGTGTGTGCGCGTGTGTGTGTATACATTTATATGTATATAACACTCATAAATACTTTTGTGTCCATAACATGTTTATACATATATACATACACACATATATGGATTCTCAAAATACTCTGTCCACTGCTTATAAGGTATATGTTAATTGACCTTGGCTAGTGAATTTTATTCTATGTTTTTGGGGTCTTTTTCCCTGACAATGTTATGATATCATCTGTGAATATGTAAATAATCTATTATAAGATGTGAAGATTTTGATGGGCTTTTAAGGGATTGGTCTGGATGTATAAGAACAGGGGAAATGCTGAAGGAGGGAAATGTAGGACATCAGCATTGTATAAATAAAAAGTAAAACATGGCAAAGAAAGTATCAAACAATTCATGTTCTAAATGGAACGTGGATGGCCAATTCAAAAGTTCTATTTCCTAACATATATAAGATAAATTAGAAAATGTCTTGCTTCTCTTTTCTTTTAGTCCCTCTTATGGAGATGTCCTACTGAGAATAATACAATAATGTATCTACCATCCATCTGTCAAGGTTCTTACACTGGCATCCATGACTGTTGAATCAGAATACTAATATTTAATAGAAAATCATGCTTCCCCCACAGAATCACTCAAAACACCACAAAATAAAGTTTTCTATCACCCTTTCAAATCCTCTTTGATTTTATCTTTGTTTGTATCTTTTCTGTAAGGTAGATTTTTGTCTACTGATTTTACACTATTTAATACATACATTAAACAGTTTTTCAAGCTGCTGTTATGAACACATTATTTTGGTACTAATTGCACACAATAAATACATTAGAGGAGATAACGAGCTGTAGTCTTATTATCTTACGTTTCATTTTGACACCGCTCATGACCTAAGAACAGCACAACAAACAAAGAGTTAAGTGTTTAAGACATTCAGAAAATCTAGGTGCTGAACAAAGTATTACCAGACAATGCAAAGATTCTCCTTTCCCGTGTAAGGCCTCAGAGCTGGAACTGACAACATGTGAAGGGATTTCTGTACTAGCATTACATCTCTGTACAGGTTTTGCAGTCTTTCAAGACACTGTAAAATAAAGCCAAAACAGATACTAGAAGCAGATCTCGGGCCTGTTTTCAGAGGCACTCTCCACTGGTTACTGCTGTCTCACCAATGAAGCTCGAGCTAATACGCCAATTTGTGTCATAACAGATCATAAGCAATTTTCACAAGACTATGGGTGTTAATTCCTTTCTCCTGGTTAAGACCCTCCTTGAGCAATTATAGTCTGCCTGCTTAACTTCCCCTGCAGCTTCAGCTCTCTAATGTGCTCTTCTCTCTTTCTTATCCTCCAGTCTCTGCTGCTGAAACCTGCCAGATACTGTGAGGCCTCACAATTTATCACAATGCTTTCACCATCATGTACATGGTTTAAACACAAATATTGTGCATTACTGCAAAGAATGTCACTTTTCAGATTCTCCTCCTTGTTACCAGGTGAAGGACTATGAAATTTTGTAAATCTTATAAGGACTTGAGTGGGAAAATTCAGTCCTTCACAAGGAATAATAAACACACTTATGTGCTACGTACCTTAAAACCTGGTCCTTAAGAACATAAAACATGGATTGGTCTCAAGTTAAACTGAGGAATATTGTCAGGTTTTGAAAGAAGAATAAAGGATAATAGGTATCTGAGTATATTTAGAACTCATGGTGCTGTTGCATTTCTGGTTTGCTCTCAGTTTGCAGTTTCTGTTCCCAGATTTCCACATTTCCCTGACTGAAATGGAATATCACTACAAATGCTAGCTAGCAATTGCCAGTTTTTTCTTCTTTTCTTTTTCACTTGTAAAAAAATGAGAGCAAGAAAAGCAAATTAAGAAAATATAGTGTCTTGGAAAAGCCACTTAATGTTGGAAAGCCCATCAGAAAAATGTTGTCTAGATCAAATACAGTTCTACCCTAGAAGAAAACTCAGAAGTCCAATTGTTAGCCAGCTGAACATGCATAATTAGAAAAGCCAGGAATTATCACAGAAGGCAAAAATCTCCCAATACCTAAAGCCAGCCAGCAGCAACAGAGGTCTCCAAGTAGCCTTTGTAGTCTTTGTTTCTTTTGTACCATAGAGAAAGAGCTGACATATGGCTCTGTCAAGAGCAGATCTGCTAATCAGAACCCTCACAACCTCTGAATGCTATGATACAGGAGGATGACAAGCTCGGTTGTTAGAGGTAATCATATCAACATGGTAGACATATTTATGTTAGGCTTTTCGCTCAGTCTTGCACATAACAGATTTACTGAAGTAGAGCAATAGAAAGTACCTGTGACACACCTTGGATAGATTCAAAGTGCTTAACTGATCTCACAAATATTGCTGTAAATAGTGTGCTTCTATCAAAGTCTCACAAAGATAAGCTGTGACCATTTACTATTTAACATCTTATCAACTACCAGGGAGAAAACATGGACTGGTGATTGACAAAGTTTGCAGATTACACAAAGATTGGAGGAGAGCTAAATGATGATAAGAGTTCAGCATTATTCCTTAGAGAGATTAGAACCCCTTGGGAAACCAGACCCCAGTTCAAATGAAATACATATTACTGCTGCATACCTCTGTGAAGAAAGAAGTTTGGGTTTGCTTTTAGGATGGGGAATTCTGTTCTGAGAAGCAATGACATCAAAAAAGACTTTGTCCACAGTGGGGAATCACCAGATGGCAACTTTTCCACGCAGCACTGTAGTTAGAAAGACTAAAGTATGAAATCTGGATAAATAAACAAGGAATACCTCTATTTAGCATTAAAGACAAGATCGCTGCAAGTGATCATTGACAAAGCTGTGAGCAGTTTAAGTCCTCCATAGCCAAAATCTGAGCTGTTTTGAGTAGTCACAAGTGATGTGATATGTTTCTATCCACGTAAGTGTCATCAGAAATTAAGTTTTCCTATGGGAATATTCAGGACCAGGAGTTTGGAGTGCACGCTCTGTGAAAATTCACCAAAACAGGTTTAAATGTGCTGCTCTGAAGACCGTGCCTGTTCCTTTTCTCCTCCAGAACTTGCTCTCCCAACATCTTATTAGATAATCAGTGCAAAAGGAAGACAAAACCAGAAGAGATTTAATTTTTCAAAAGCGTGCAGACAGCCACATAACATTTGCACTATTTTCCTCTCTTGATTAAAAAGTTAGCAAACAATGCTTCATCTTCCCAACTACAGCTAGATACTTAAGTCACTTTGCAAAGATGCAGCAAGAATCATTCTATTTATTTCAGGTATTAAGTGTCTATCACTTTGATAACTAAGCACCTACCTGAATATTACACTTCATAATATTGAAAGAACATAGAAATGTTGCAGCACAATCTGTCTGTATTTACCCTATGGCAGCTTAATCACTGATTAAATACTAGTAACAATATGAAGATTGACGTATGAGCCACAGGAGAAAGAAAAGTTAACGGCACAAAGGTGAATTGCTCTAACTGAAAATTGTTTCTGTCCCATTCACAGCATGAGCTTCACCAAGGAAACCAGATTTCTCTTTTGAGTTGTCCCCTTAAAGTCCACAGAACTGACCGAGTGTGGAGGGTGAACCATGATTTTGTTAGCAGTGCCTCTCCTGACAGCCAGAAAATCAGAAGTTATGCTTTGAAATAGTACCCAATATTAAAAATCAGAGTTCTGAGTGGAAAGAAGATGATACTTACCCACAAGCTGAAGGTTTATCTTTGACTACCTCTGAGTTTACATAATTGGAAGGACATGGGGTTTTCATGAAACCTTGCAAATTCTGTCAGAACAACGCACACTTGGGCATTTGGACTTCATCTTCGCACAGTGCAAGTCATAAAAAAGGAAATTGTTTTCCCCAAAATGTTTTCCCCAAAATTCCCCAATATTTAAATCTGATCAATGTATCTGGTAAAGATCTAAAATATTACAATATAGAGTTATGATTTACCGCAGAAAAGAGAAAAACACATTACTAACATTAGGTTTACACTGTTTTCTATGAATACTGACAAAAGTACAGGTTGATTTCATCATCCTAGAATTGGTGGTGCTAGGAATTTCTGACAGGTAGAAGGGGCAGATAAGTACATAAATAAATGCACAATTTCAGGGCAAGAATATAACCAAATTAAGTTGTCCTGAAAATTATCCAATAATTTTCAACAGATCAAGTTCTTCTGTGATATACATTTAAGAATTAAACTTAAATTAGCTCTTTAAAGCGGCCATGTGATTTAATTATTCAAAATGTACACAAATTTAATGAGTTTTTAAATATTAAAACTATTCTGTATTGTCACCACTGTGAGCTCTTAATTTACAGAGCAATTAAGTCAGGACCCTCATTTATCAGTACATGTGCGTTTGTTGAAAACGTAGTCAGTTTTTATTAATTGATGCTATAGAAATACTGAGGTGAAATTAATGTGTGTGCTTCAGAGGTCATGCTGGCGATAGTAGGTAGCTAGCAAGGAGCAAGACGTGAGATAAATAAGTAACTGCTGTTCCCTGATTACACTAGAGATAGCTGAAATATTAAGTGGCACAATGGGCACTATGGTTAGCCAAAATGCTTGCAAACAAATGCCCCCTGAGTTTTCTCTGGCAAGCATCTGTCATGGCAGTAGCTGTGAAATAGGGAAACTTCAAAGCTTTAGTTTCTGATTATTAGCAGTGTGTGTAGTGTAATGTTCTTACATTTTTATGTAAACTCAGCGTTGATGAGCTGAGAGGGTAGAATTAAAAAATACTTCAGCTTGCCTTTGTTCTTTGGGACATAGCTGACAGGAATGTTATCAGGCAGGAGTCTCCCGAGCATCTATCAGCTGGTGAATTACAGGGAGTACAGGGCCAAATTTGCAAAAGAATCAGGTGAATAGCTACAGAATTGGAACACAGTTTTTTCCTACATTTTCCCTGCCCCCAGTGGTGCGTCTACAAAAGCTCTGTGATGGCACAAAAAGCGACTGGAAAGTAGGTTAGGCATAAATATGAGCACAGGCTGGGTGCTCCGAGATTTTGGGAGAGCACTGGTGGGCAGCAGTGTTACCCACTTTGTTACTTGCACTGTTGGAACTGAGGCCATCCCTTACATCTCCTCTACTACCCCAGTACTCCTTAAATAACAGTTTATACTAGAGACACTCAAAATAAAAAATGCAAGATTGAAAAAAGAAGGTGAAGCCATAGAACTATAGAATTATCAAGGCTGTAAATCTGGCCAGGCCCTCCTGCTTTGGGTGTCTCTGTACGATACATAAACTTTAAAATTTGATATTTAAAATTGTAAACTACGCTGTTATTGGGAATCTCCTCCATGGACCCTAAAGTAAATTCAGAGTGGAAGGCTGGTGTTTCCTCTGGAACTTTCTCATGGAAAAGCAAAGGCTTCAGCTGGATAACCACTGCTCAGATGCTGTCCTGTCCTGTGCTCCAGGACTGCATCATACTTTGTTGGTCAGTCCGTGTGAAAAGGTGGGAGAGGTGGGAAACTTACACATCTTAAGACCTCAGGTTAGGGCGCATTTTTCTGCAAATCCTGGCAGCTCCTTGAAAAACTTCTAGTCTTTTTGATTGTCAAAAATTTCAATAGATTGGAAACAATTTACCTTTTAAGAAACCATGCAATTTGTCTTTCTTGTGCAATTTGTCTTTCTTATACCAGGTTCTGTTAGAATATTTCATTTTTAGTTATTTTTTCTGATGATTTGTCTTTGGGGTAGGTCAATCTGTGATTCTTCAGATTGCCTGTGTGCCTTTTTGAAGACTTAGTGAGATGGCATGGTAATTTTTATGGAAGAACACATTTCTCCGAATTGACCATTTTAATGTTTATTTGGAACTTTAACAATGGATGATCCTAGCTATGCTTTTTTTCCTTTGTAGGTTTCTTTAAGATTCTTTTCTTTTGACAACTTGATCTCTGATACCGCCTTGTGTTTATTATCTGCAAATAATTGGCTTAGAGAAAGGCATCTCCATAGCAAATGCAGATGCAAAGAAATTGCTTCATTTTTATGCAATATTCTTAATTGTTCTCTTTATCTTTAGTGGTCCAGTGTCTGACCAAACCATTTGCAAGCTCTTTGAAATTGTCTATGGACCACTACATGTGTGTGGGGGAGGGAGAGAAAGGATGTACTTATAATTCAGAGCTTGGAATCCCTCTTTCTGATTATTTACCAACCACCTTCTCCAACTCTTTTGCCTCCTGTTTATTCACTCCCCAACCTGTTTACTTTTCATTTGAAATATGTGGTCAATGGGCTGCTGCTGATACAGTGATGAGATATGATCCTTTCAATCTTCCCAATTATTTGAGGAGCCAAATGTATGTTGTCCATAAATAATTTCCAATAAAGTGGTTTTAATTTCTCCTGCAGTTTTCCCTCACATGGCATATTCTACTGAGACCAATGCTAGATCATTTCTGATTTAGAAATGCATCAGTCTTAATGTTACTATATACTTTGCTTCGTTCTTGCATTTGTGTATGTCATAGCTCCTGTATCTTGATCTATCAAGTATGTATAGTTTTAGGCCAGAAAAATGAACTCTTATCTGCTCTGCTGCTAAGAGAGGGGCAAGCAGCAGTTTGACACTTCCTACAGATATGGTCTCACAGTCATCTGGAAGAGATCCTAGTCTTATTAAGCATACAAAAATCTTTACTAATTCTTTAATTCTTTGCTTATTCTAAGTCACAGATCAAGACACACTGTGCTAAGGATAGTAGAGACCAAAATGTGGAGAGGAGAAAAAAAAGGAAACAAAAAATCCCCATTTTTAAGCTAAATATCATGAATTTTCCACTTATTTTAAAGTATCTTCATCCCCTTTTCCTCACTATTGACCTGACTGTTTTGAGTATGGACAAAGCCACAATAGAGGACCATGGACACTATATACCTAAACCTGTCTAAAATACTCAACTTGGATTTAGGACAATAGACAGAACAGGTCTTCTTCAAGGCTGTTATCCCATTCAACAAATCACACCTTTCATTTAATACACATTGCATGAAATCTTGATCTTACTTAAAGCTAAATTTCCCCCTTAAGCTTTGCATTTCAGACTGCCTCGGAGAATTTCAAATCTTCATCATAAACTCTGAGCAAAAGTGTTCTCTTGTGCTTGGATGTCCAGGTATATGTATATGTCAGGCTACTTTTAAACAGCAAGTGACATACCTCTTTCCAATAATTTGAGAAATGGTCCTCTGCACAGATGCCTTCATGCCTCAGTGCACAGTGTATCATGATGTCTTAATAGAACTCACACCCAAAATGAGTGTCTGAACTGGGTGTGAAGCCAAACCATTCCCTGGTGATTCCTGCAGCCCACAGAGACTACAGGTGAAACAGGACACATAGCAAATGTCACAGAAACAGACCTTGCTATTTCAAGGAGCTCATGGGTTCAGGAGGACTGGTAAGGGAGACAGACACAGAGTTGATATGATTAGTTCAAGGCTGTGCAGTGGCCTCGTGGCAGATCCAGGCAGGCAGGCAGGAGTGCTGTGAACCAGGTCATGGCAACCTGCACCTCTCACACTGCCTCTCCAGGCAGAGAAATCTCTCTGCCCTTAAAAATAAAGTTCAGTGCACACGTCATTAGCATGCTCCATTTACTAAGGATTTTCCTCAGTGAAAATAATGTTGGTGCAAATAGAAGGAAAGATTAAATGGCTTTGGATGGATTTGGCACCTACTTTTCACTGTTAGTCTCTATTTCCTTGGTCTGGGCTGCATTAACAAAGATGCACAAACACTCAGCCTTAGGCCTAATGGAAAACAGGGACCTACAGCAGAGCAATGATGTTGCTTATCTAAGTGACCCCTAAAGAATACATCTCACTGCGATATATACTTTCCCATCTGCTCCAAGCTGGATGGTACCCTCCTCCTCATGACATCTTTCACTGCAACCAAGTTCCTGGCTAAAGAAATAAAGTGACTCCATCCATTCCCAGCAGTTAAGGTTAAAGAGATGCACTCGGTTCTAAATCTCAGCTGCTAAGGCTCTCTTGACCTTTGACTCGCCTTAGCATGGCGAAGTTTGATGGGCCCATGCCAAGCCGTCTTCTGTAACCCATGAGTTGGTTAATATACTCCCATTTCTCATTCAGACAGCCAACAGAGGCAAAAAAGGCAGCAGGGCAACAAACGCTGTCTCCCGCAAATGCTCTGTAATAAATTGCTCTTTCAGTAGTGCAGAAGACAGATTTTTCTTTCTTTTGCTTCTTTCCTCCTTTTCCACAGAAGTCACCAATGGAAAGCTCGCTTTCCCACCTGGCCCCAGCTGACTGTGCCCATAAATTTGCCTATGCAATGCCTGTTTACGGGTCGCTGCTGGAACACGGAGACGGGTGCATTTTCTAAGCACCGGGTAGATAATCACAGTAATTGATGTTTGGAGCTGCTCACTCCTAGGAGCATAGGGTCTCTTTCTCCCAGTGAGGCCCTGCTCCATGTTATCAGTCCAGCCCATAATTAAATATCACTCTTTTACAATATGTTTCAGGTTCCTTAATGAGTCTAAAGCAGAAATAGTCACCTCTTTCCCCTTTGAGCTTTATTTGCTTGTTATTAAACAATGTTATTGAGCTGCCTTCTTTCTCTGTGTTGCCAAACCTGCATCATTTCCGTTTTATAATTGCACAATTAGAGTCAGTGCTTTGCTTTCATACATCAGCAGGACCAGAGAGAGAGAGAGAGAAAGAGGAAGTTAATCAGGTGTTCACAGACAACTCAAATGCATCTTATTTTCATTAACTACCAGATTTTGCAAAATGGGAAGCTATTTATCATGATCTGTTTTCTACCACCAGCCACCCCCACCACCCCACTCTGGTGACTTTCACTATGACCTTGTGCTGTATTGTTAAGGGTCCAATTTGCTCATTGTTACTTGCCTGCATAATTCTATGCACCTCCCCCACCATCTTTTTTTTCCCAAGCAAAATCCAGTCATTTATATTCTGAGACTAAATGGTATTCCTCCTCCCCTACAGCCTCCCCCAAAAAGGAGAAAAAAAAAAAAATAAAGCCCTAGCAAGCTGTATAACACTAGTAATTCCTTCTAACAAATTTCCACAGATCCCCCCCTCCTTACACACATGCACACACTCTCTCTCTCTCTCACACACATACTCTCTCTCACATGCACACCCTTAAGCTGCTCTAAGCAGTGTATTAAGTAGCTGAAGAAAATCCATTCACATTCTGCTGTGTCGCTTTCTTCTCAAGTCATGAACCCATCACAGACTTTTTCTAGCTGTAGGTTGCCACGGTGAAGATTTACAATGCCAGTTATTCATACATCTGCCTTCTCTTTTTTCCCCCCTTATTCTTAAATCCCTTGGGCGAGGGCAACCTTGATACTGAGACTCGTAAAATTCATGCAGGCTTATCATCCTTGGTGAAGGCTTCAGGCATGCATTACCGTATCCAACTGCCTGCTCACCGCCATGACAGAACTGGGCCTATAGCTTTTATTTCTAACAGGGGAAAAATGTAGTAATGTGCTAAATAGAAGAAAAAAAAAGCTTAAATGTTTCGAGGAAGAAAACAATAGCTAGCATTATCAATTTTTCTTAATGATTTAATTTTTTTTATTTACTCTACCCACTACAGTAGCTAAATTTGAAACCTGTTTGGGTTTTGTTTTTTCTTTTTATAAAGCATCCTTTCATTTTGTAGAATAGTGTTCAGAAAGTCCAATCACACTGCAGTGGAGAAGTACAGTACTAATACAGCCTCTGAA
Source organism: Cnemophilus loriae (assembly GCA_013397755.1). NCBI lineage: Eukaryota > Metazoa > Chordata > Aves > Passeriformes > Corvidae > Cnemophilus > Cnemophilus loriae. Next base: position 899,938 of record VZTF01008312.1, read on the forward strand.
CTCTACATCAAAGTAATGAATACAACAAATCAGGAATGAATTTTAAATGTAAATTTTAAAGGCTTTTCCTGATTTTTTTTTCTGGGTTTTTTTTTCTGTATTTTTAAAGACTTGACATAAAAAGAAATATTTTCTTGAAAGGAGGTGGAGGGGAGATGAATGTATTGATTTTACAAAATAAAAACAAAAAATTGAAAGCAGAAGTACCCAAACAAATTGAAAGTGTTCAGTTACAAAGTCAAAGGTCAAACATGAAGTCTGCCAAAATGCTAATCACTGTGATTATCATTTTAATATAACCATCATTTGCTAGAACATTAATCACATTTGTATATGTATTTGTTCTTTTCTGAGGATTACTGCTACAGAGTATTGGGGAATAAGGATTTCAGGTGTGAAAATCAGAAGGGTTTTTTTCAGAGTTTGTTTTTTTTCTGTGTATTCCAAAAGCCAAAATCATACTAAAACCACTCAAACTTTCAAGAAAACAGATTGCTGGATGCTATGTTTAAAGACCTGCACACCTCTTCTGCTTTTTTTCTACAAATATGTGCAGTTCTAAGTCTATTGTTTCATGTTGCTATGCTTTGAAATCAGTCACGATTTTAGGAAGCTGAACAGTGCATTTGAACTATGAACATCCTAAAAAAAAATCTTTCAACACACTTATGCCTGTCCAAGTGAAGTCAACATAGCTAGAATGGGTGAGAGTTACAGTGAAAAAATATGAAGATGGAGTGCTGCCTTCAGAAGATGCCTAGGTGTGTGGCAGACTTTTTCTGGAAAATTGTGACTTGTAGTTTCAGGAAGAAGTAGTTTTGAAGACACAAGATTATTCAAAGAAAAATGAAACCTCATGTCCTTTGAGAAGTCGCACCCCATTATCCTCATCCTTTTTTCCCCTTTTGCGTTTTATTGTTGCTTTAAATGTTTCAAAACTGTTTCAGCCATTATGCTGTCAAAAGTGTCTTTTCAATCTCAGATCCATATCTTCTGACATCCTAAGACAGCTACAACAGAAAAGAAGACTTGTGTTGATGTTACTCAGTCAGCATTAAGTTGTCACAAGTGCTGTCTCACTTCATCTTGGTAGTGAAGCTTAGAGCCCACTCATATCTCCATCTGCCTGCACAGAGGTAACATCCCGTTTGCATGATGAAGCACTATTTACAGGGCTCCGCTCTCAGGTCCACGGGGCTCTGACAGCAGCACATCCTACTCAGCTTGCCACCTGGAATCACCTGGGAGCAGCATTTCTCAGTGAAATAGCAAGACTTCTAATGCTTTGGCTCAGAGACACAAAAAATGTTGATAGGTCTCCACTAATGCAGCTCTTCTTCCACTTAGACTGGTCTTTGTAATTACTGTAATTACCTCAGAGTCATTCATCTTTCCTGGCCAGAGTAGTGCTTTTTAGCCATCTCTTTCCCACAGAAGGGAGCACTCCATGGTGCACTCCAAGAAGGAGTTCACTTGCCTCACATAGAACATGCAGGGCAGGGAAGAGGAGTTCTGTCCACCCAACAAACCTTATGCTGATTTACACTAGGAATCATCTAGCCACAAGTGCAGGTCTTTGCATGAGGACGTGTCCCTGGTTCCCACAACAGACACGCTACTGTGGGGGTCTCTGCACTCCAGGTGTGCAATATGAGCTCAAACTCTTTGGAGGGATGGAGATGCACCTCCAGTACCTGCAGTAGAGAAGGCTGCTGCTTTTTCTTAGAGAGGTATTGCTGGTATCCTGATTCCACCAGGCTTCTTGCTGATGCCCTTTTATAGGCCAGGGGGCTCAGAGGGCCATCAAGTCCAATCCCTTCATGCATAGGATACCATGCAATCAATGCATCTAGGAAAGCAACCTCCTCTTTTTTCACAGACCTCCCAGTAACCTACACTGAGCTTTAGACTAAGTAAAGAGAGTGAAAGCTGCTATTACAAAGAGAAGGGAGGAAGGGAGGAAGGGAGGAAGGGAGGGAGGGAGGGA
>VZTF01008312.1:902255-1012255 GCA_013397755.1 Cnemophilus loriae
AAAAGCCACGTCCCTGAAGGGATTTCAGGGTGTCTCCCATTCCTGAGGCAGTTTTCGGGTACCCCCCAATTTGAAAGTGTCCTTCGGAAGGAAGGAAGGATGGAAGGAAGGAAGGAAGGAAGGAAGGAAGGAAGGAAGGAAGGAAGGAAGGTTGGTTTCAAGGGCATCACAAAGTCCTTAGGTTCCTGCAGTAGCAGAACTGGCTGGAAGCCTGAGTTCTTCAAGATTGTAGGAGTTACCAACACCACTTGCTGCCAATTAGTCTTTGTATGTGTTGAATATCCTCCCCCAAACTGATTTACAAAGGACTCACCTACCAGATATTTCAACCAGAAATCCAGGCTGTTTATCTCGAGCAGCAAGGAAACTCATGTTTTTTCCTCTTGAAAGGCTGTAGTGCAGCTGATATGGTAAGCATTGAGAACCAAAAGTGTATCAGTGACACCTCCCACCAACACACTCTTTTCCTGGTAGGATTTTCTTTGAACATCAGCAGAAGCTGATACCAATGCTCAGCGAATTTGGCCCCATAGTTTTGTTCCTATAAGGACTCGCACGAAGAATAAAAACTTGTTTTACCCTGTCAGTGGGCTTGATGGTTTCCCAGCATTGTTTCCTCTCACTGTTGTCCCCGTCCTCTGATTGATCCATTGGACAAGACTGTCTAAGCCATTAGACAAGACCATAAAACAAAGAAGGCTTTTCAAAACTGCTTTCCAGTTAGGGACAATTAACTGAAGGTATTTCCCAGCATCATTCCATTCCAGTACTCCATGTGGACACTTGATTCTAGGTTGTGGTACCTGGGACAAATGGTCAGAAACTTTCAGAGCAGAGATTGTATATATTCTTTAATATTGAATTAAATTTAAAGCCCTCAGAATATGGGAATTGCAGGCTACCAGAAGAAAGAAGCAGATAGATCCAAAAATAAGAGATCTGAGTAATTTCTTCTGAATCAGTTTGCTTTCTCAGGCATATCCCTTATTATTAGTTAACAGTGTGAACTGGTTCTGGCTTTAATTATTACTTTTCAAATTCTGTTTTCATCCCGCTGCATCCCTTACGTATTTTTTTTGGTAAGATTTTTTAAGGTAAAGTGGTAAAGGAAATTACATGAAGCAAATTCTGTGGGTTTGTTACACACAGGGTCTACTAAACTGTGGAAATACACTGAAGAGGGGGAAAAAAAAAAGAAGGAAATATCCCAAGCTTGAATCACTATTGTTTGAGCACAATTTTAAGTTCCTAAAAAGCCAAGGAAGATATGGTGTTGTTCAAGGTATCTGATTGGGAATTATTGTATCTTATTATGATAGGCAAAAATTGAGGTGATTCTCTAGAAGCTATCACTTCTCCACCTTGTTTAACAGTGTACAAATATGATAGATCTCTGGTTTCAGTGAGCTGAGGTGGAAGACAAGATGTATTTTCAACAGACAATCTAGAAGATTGCTTTACATGATGCCCAGACTAGTTTTGAAGGCATCTTTGCCCATGTGGAAAACACTGGGGAAGGAAGGGATTTCTGGCCACGGGAGCTCAGCAAAGCTTGCAATGATCATGGTGCTCATGATGTTTCAACAACTGCTTGCATGTTTACTTTACAATAGGGCTGACAGCCAGAACTGAAAAGCAGATCTACTGACCAGCTGGAATGTCATGTATGAAAAAACAGATATAATTGCACCTGGCCATGCAAGGGAATTTTGTATAAATACTTTGTTTACTATGACATTCTAACTTTTGGAGTGGAGGAACATATTGTTTTCTAATACCAGAGTCCTTAGTAGTAGTTGCAGAATTATAAATTGTAAATATCCATCAGTTTAGTCCATAGAGTAAATATTTATGAATGCATAAAGTAGTTGAGCTTTGACAAAGTCCCTTGCACACTGCAGCATCCCTGGTTTGACAGTATTGTGTTTATGTCATTTTAGGAAAACCAGACTGGCTCCATGGAAACCTACCAGTAACAGCAGACTTCATACCATTTCAGTAGTGACTATGTAACGAAAAAAGTTATTGTGAATCTCAAAAAGGCTTTGTTTCCTTGAAGCAAAAAAGTTAGCAGTAGAGATTTGAAAGTTTTCACTTATAAAAAGCAAGGGGATTGAGGATTAGGGCTTGTTTGTCATGTATTCAGGTGTTACAGTAGCATTCCATAAGCTGGTCGTGGTCACTCAGAATGAAAGCATAAAATTCACTATCAGTCCCTATCCCTAATAGATAATAGCCTTTGAAAATGTTCTCCCAGAAATGTTGCCTCGTGGTGGGTTTCCTAGTTCGTTTAGACCATTTGCACATTTAGAAACAATTACAAGCATTTCTTTTACAGAATATAGTAAAAAGCCTTCCAACATTTTATCGGGTATGGTTCAAGAATGTCTTTCCCTTTTAGATTTTCTGGGTATGGTAGATGAGATTGTTTTCTTCTACATTTTCTGGTAAATAGGGTATTAGAGGTGCAGTATTTTGTTTCCTTCCTGAAATGTACTTCAGTAACTTGACTTCCTTTTGGGGGCTGCACTTCAAGGGAGATTTTGTCAGAAAGCCCAGAGCCTTTAGGCTTGGTCCCTTGCCATATATCAGTAACAATCAATTTTTTCAGGGGTCTCTATATGCTTTTTGCCATTTGGTTTGGGGTTTTTTTTGTTTTTCTTTGTTTTCTGTCCCACGTTTTCTCTATATTTAATTCAACATCACAAATATAATTAATGGAACTTAAAGCACTGTTGTAATACAAAAACTAGCAAGTAAATGAGACGGAGATAAGACAGTTCTTCATGAACTTGAGGTTGGATTCTGTAAAGAATGTAAAGCAAGGTTTTTCACGGTTATGCTTCTGCAATGGAAGTTTAGAGCAGCACCAATCAGATAATAAAAGTAAAATAACTGGATGTGCCTACTTTGCAGAGTTTGTTTCTAAGGTTTAAGATACTGAAGAATCAGGCCCTCAGGGAACATTTGCCATCCTAGGTGCATTTAAAAAGCAGCATAACCACCCTTTGAATTACGGGCATGTCACAGGGGGGCTGGAAAGAAAGATAGGAAGGACCTATACCTGTTTTCTGCCATGATGGTTTACATCAGGGCTTTTAGAAAGCCAAGGGTGTAAGTATAAGGCTGCTGCTTTAATTTACATTGGCTTTTAAATCTAGACTGCAGAGGGGACAGATATGGCTTCTGCCCATCTTGTCTCTAACTTCCCTGCCCTTAGCGGATAATAATGCTTCTTTTCTTCAAAGTGTTTACTCATAGGAGTAAATTTTGTTGAGCAGATGGCATTTGATGTATAGGGTTTTGAGAATTAAAGGTTCTTTTTAGGGCAGAGACTATGTTCTCGGCCCATCTTTTGTAGCAGCCTTGCACATCCATAGCTCTGAACAGAAAATAAATACAATCTATGCCACATACTGTTCATATACTTACTTTTATACATTTACACACTCCTGCAAATGTATACACATATGAGAAGGAGAGAAATACAGAGAAAATATATTAATATCTAGATATTTTAAATTGGTGGGTGGGACATAGACTTTTGCACTTGGTATTTCATTTATTAAACTTTCAGTGACACTGTCTTGGAAAGCGATCATTTTGGCTTCTATTTCTTTATTTGCATTACACAGCACACCTGGTAGAAAGGATATTTAAGTAGTGAAGGACTTGCAGCATTAGTAATTAATAGGTCCCATTATGCTAACTCTCATGCAAGTTTAGGACATCTTAGATGCTAGATAAGAGATGGATAATTTGAAGTAATTTTCCTGTAATCATGCCAATCACTTCAGCAAAGTAGTTATTAAATGAAACAGTATTATGATGAATTATAGGACATCTATTGAATATCTTTTCTTATCATCTACTTATAGTGCCTGATGCTGAAAAGAGGCAAACGTGAATGCTCCTTCCCAGTAAAATATGCACACTTCTCACTGTAAATAATAGTTTGTTTAGCAAACCTTGTTTTTTAATGAGGCCTAGAGACGCATTTGTACCTCATACTCCTTGCTGCTCCGGAAGATCATCTAGTTTTACTTTTTCTTTAAAGGGGGATATTAGCAAGAATGAGTCACCTCTGATGACAAGGAATTTTTCTAGTTCAAATTTGCTGAAGTGATTAAATATTATTTATCTAATTAAATGCTCAAAACAGATCATTATTGAAAGGAATAAATTTAGTGGATTTGTTGAGCAGTGTTAGCTGAAATGTAACTGCACATCATTTGACTTTTTAACATTTTATTATATCTAATAAGTCTTTCTGTGCTTAATTAAATCAACTTATTTTTTACAGCTAATTTAACATGATTTCATTTCAGTTACAGCTTTTGCATCAGATATGTAGAAAGCCAACTGTCTAGCAAAACTAAGCTTCTGCTACTCAGGTGCTCTGATGTACATTTACCTCTCTAGCTGCTACTGACATCCAGACTATTTTATAGTGTTTTCTTATCTTTCACTGAGAAAGGTTACTCATTTGTTAATTATAATCTATTTCAAAAACTACAGTAAAAAAAATTATACCATATGGTCACAAAACATTTAATAATTCTGTCATATGTAACAAGCTCTGAAAATCAACTTTTTTTCTTGGCATGGGACTTTGCCTGGTGTCAGAAAATGCCAAACAGGAAAGTAAGATTAATTCTGCTCATGGCTGCCCCAGCAACTTAATCTTCATGTGTTTGGACAAAGATAGCAGTAGACCTGCTAGTGAGCATAATGCTTTCATTTTTTCCCAGGGTACACTGTATCTACATAGTTTTTGCATATTGTTCAAAGACTTTTGAATCTGGTTTTGTTGTTCTATTAAAAACAATTCATTGGCTTCATCCTTTTAAAACTTCTGAGAGATTTTGTCTTTTTTGCTGAACAGTATCCCACCGTGGGGTGGGAAGTGAGAAATTCAGTCAGCCTGCCAGTGATTGCAGTTGGCTTGAATCAATGTCACTCCTCTGACTTCAGTAGGATTATGCCTGGACCACACTAACAGCTATGAGATCAAAACCAGACTGAGGACATCTCTGTATCAACTAAAAAGGGGATTTTATGATTTTTGGTCAGCCTGCTCACTGTCTAGCTGTTGCTACTGAGTTGTTTTTAGAGTCACTGTCTCTCCAAAACATAAATGTATAGAGCAAAACTCACTAAGTGTATGAGAGCTTTTGATAGATGATTTTCTAATATGAATATCTATTTGTCCCTCCCAAACACCTGAATATTTTTCAGAAAAACTTAGGAATGCTGTTAAAGCTCACCCTAAAGCAGAATGAATTTCCATATAGTGCGTAGTACCAGGTTTTAGCAGCATTATCAGTTTTAACTTAAATAAAAATAAAGCCACCAGCAGTTTTAAGCTCCTGTGTTAAGGACTGCACAAAGATACATTTTTGCCCACGTACATGTAACACATTATTATTCCTGTGGTGGCTACCAATAACAATTTCTGTATATAGAGAAAACTGCCTAACACTTGGTCTTAAATTCCCCGGAGTAACTGTTCATGATCACAAATTTGGCTAAAGGATTTTTTTCATTACCCTCAAACATTTCCTTTCACCTCCAACCTCTAGGCAGAGCCATCGCTTTCCCTTTAGACCGGGGAACATAAAGCCATGGGGCCATCGGGGCTGGCTGTGCCTGACCCCGAGGGCCCTTCTGTCAATCACTGCCTCCCCATCCCTTGCTCTCTTTCACACCAGGCAGCTGTACCCATCGCTGTCAACCAGGTAACAACCAGCAAACAATAGAGGCCTGAATGCCTGGTCTAGACACTCTTTTAGCCACTTATTTGCTGCTCTTGGCAGCTGTTGAAGCATAAATAAGCAGTTTGTAATCAGAAAGCTGACATCATTGCAGCTCAGCTGAGAGGGGGAATTGTTGCTGTGCACTGAGCTGCTTTCCTCCCTTCCCCCCCACCACCCAGCTCCCTCCCTCCTTCATTTTGTGACAACAGATTCTGGGGTGGGGATGCAGATTTCTGCTGGGCTAAGCTGGCTTTTCTTTTTATTTCTAGACTACAATGATGTAGGTTGCAGAAAATGGCATGCGTGAGGCAATGTACTTTGCAACTACCAAAAACTGAAAAGAAAAAAAGAACCATCTGCAAATAAATGGTGGAGTCGTGTCCTACTCCTTCAGAAAGCACTTCAAGCCTTACAAATGTTTTGAATTTGGAGGATAATATTTCAATAGATTGACCATAAACTGGGAAGATTGGCACAAAATGTTTCCCTGTCCTGATTGGTATTTTTACCCCTCAGTTTTCTTTTTCACCCTCTGGAAGGAGAGAGGAGATAAAAACAGTCATACCAGAAGTGAGTGAACACTTACTAACGAACTCTGTTTTGTGCCAGTGTGCCTCTGTTCCTGCTTTCGAAATGCCCAGCTACGCATCTCCCATCGCTGCAAACATTTGTTGTTCAAGTACATTTCATACACTTTTAACACTTCTTTTTTTTTCTGCTTTGGGGCTCAATCGTAAACAAGTTCACTGGGCAAATTTGACACAATATTTGAAACTCAAGCTGGGTTCCTTGGGAAGGATTGGTGGGGCGAGACACGTGGCAGTGCTGCTGCTCCCTGACTGGGGGAAGACGACAGCATACCCAGTGCAAATATTTGCACATGCAAATTTAGAATTCGTTTTCCACAAACACTCACACGTATGACTTTCAAATTAGCTTTCTGCAAGCATTCATGCTGCTAAGAAACTCTAGTTCAAATATTCTTATAAAGTGAACATAAAAGGGCCACAGGTTTAGGTGATTTCTCTTTTTAAAATTTTTTTAAGAAAACAGCCACCAAGTGAATATTCATGCCGAAGTCTTTGCAATGTTTGCCCAGTTCTGTTGTTTTCCAACCATCCTCCTTTAATACTGAGAACTGATGTGTGTTCATGTGGTACCAAACAGCAATGGCAAATTATGCTGCCTCAAACATATAGTTAAAACATAAACTTTATACTCTGCAGTGCATTTAGTGCTCCTTATTGATAGGAAAGTAAAGCAGGGTGTGTAACCTTTACAATATGTAATCCATACTAAGTCCCAAAGGTTTGCCCTGAGTTTCATTCTCTCTGTTCTGGTGATGAGTGTGGCAATAATGGGACAGAGGCAAAGGGCTTTCTGAAGGGCTTTCTCCCCCTACCATTGTTTGTTTGTCTATCTGTGTGCACTTTATACATGCCATCAGCAAGGGAGCTGAGCTTTCCTATTCTAGTGGAGCAGAGCTCACATTCCACCAGTGATGTGTCAAAGTCTGATCTGACTGCCTGTTGGTACATGCAGTCAGGATGAATGCCGGTGTCTGTGGGGTTCACTAACTATCTGAAATATCTTCAGGTAGCTCTGTCTGTCTCTGGTTTCAACAAGAAAGAAGGCCAGTTCAACAAAAATATTGGCTTTGTATCTCCCAAAGGCTTTCTAGTATTAGTTTGCTCTAAGTAGCTCATGATTTAGAGTACAAAGGCATCTCCAGAATGCATGTTTAACAAAATGACATAGCAGATAATTGAAATTTATTTGTAATTTTCAAACTACAATAAACACAATTCTCCTTTTCTTTCATTAATAATCGCACGGCTAATGCATAACAATCCCTCTGCAGCTTTTACAAGCAAACTTGAGCTGCTGTGTTGTAATAGCTGGAAAAGTTAATGTAGCTTGAACAAGGTTCCTAATTGTCCCTGTCTCTGTCATATTTGTCTACTTGAATGGTCCTAAATACCACAGCGATTAATTACTACAGAGCAGGTATTACAAGATGTTATCATCCTTCCCCAACTGTCTGGGTGAATGGAGAGAGGCAGTAGATTGTTGCAGTGTTTCATCTTTGCACTTCCTGTAAGGCACTTTAACCAGAAGATTTAATGTGTCAAAGTTAACTGCGTTCTCGCACAGATATTCACATTCTAATTAAAGATTAAGAACGTAGTACATTACACTGTGATTTGTCATACATGGCTTGTTAAATAGGAAACCTACCGGGATTCCCTAACATTTTATAAACATTATTCAGGGCTTTTAATGTGGGCAAAGGAAAAGATTATTCAGCTGCTCTGCAGAGTAGGAGGCAGGTCATTTTTCCTTCACTCCTCCATCCTGCCCAGGCTTCCCCTTTTCCAAATAAATAAATAAGAAAGCTCAGGTGATTTTCAAACTAGAATTCTGTTGCTGTTGAGATCTCTTTAAACTATTTATCTTCCCAGCGTGCATGTGTGCACATGGATATATATATATATAGAGAGAGAGAGAGACAGATATAATATATATGTCTTAATTATTTTTTGGCATTTTTCAACTTTTGCTGTCAGCTATGTAAACTGAGGTAGGAAGTCTTTGTTTGAATTACAGTGGCAAAGGAAGGAAGAAAGATGAAACAGTTTTTCAATATGCAGAATGTGCTTTCAGATTATTCTAGCAATGCTGAGCGGCGTACCACTTCCAGTATTAGTAGCAGAGGACTGGTTCACATTCTTTGATTGCCTGAGGAATAAATTAATGAGGTTACTAGAGACATTGAACATTTGCATATTCACGGATGCTTATTAGGTATAAAGTGAATGCCAGGTGCATTGAATTTTGGGAATACTAGCTATGTATTTGGTCTTCTATTTTTAAAGCAATCACATCTTTCTTTTTCCCTAAAGTGGGAAGTTCTGTGAGAGGAAAGAAAAAGCAGCACTTATAAAAATAATAACACTCAAAAAAATCAAATTAATTCAATACAGATGAAGCTTTCCTATAAGATATGCATCAGAATAAATAAGATACAGCACGAGGCTGGGGACTATCTGAATATCTTGTTTGGAACAACAGTTAGGATGATTACAAATATAAAAACAGTTGTTCCAAGACATAAGGAGAACAAATGTTATATTTTTCACTGTGCTCCTTATGGATTTCTAGCTTTAAACAGCGATAGGAGAACTCATTATGAAGTTACCTTCCATGATGTCCGATGCTTAATTTTTAAAACACCAATATTTTTGCACATTTTGTTCCAGCAAGTCTCAAACTCAGGCTGCAAAGCACAGGAGACAGAATTACAAAATTTGCTCGACTATTTCTCCAAGGACTATCTGCACATGGTTGCATTGTTGTCAGTGACTTCCGTCATTGCAGTGTGAAAGCACATTGTGTGAATGATTTGCACTGTATCTCATTATTGCTGCAAGTTTTTATCTATATTGTTTATTTGGGACCTTGCATTTTTTACATTTTGAAAGATTTTATGCTATTTGGGTTTTTCGGGGCTTTTTTCCCTTCCATTCCTTAGCTGTCCATAAGCTATAAAGAGCACAGCATTAGCACTGCTTGTTCCAGCAGAGAAATATCTGTTGATGGAAAACACGTATTGTTTGTGCTGCCTTTTGCTTGTCTTTTACAGTGTAAGCATCAAGCGTGTACTTGTGCACAGACTACAGGCTTACATGCCCTGCACACAGATAAACACAAACACACGTTCCCACACGGATGTGCACTTACAAAATTATTTGTATCACCTACTTCCAAGTAGCTGGTGTAGCAAAATCAAGCACTGATAAGTGTTTTCTATGGATAATAATATGTATCTACGAGCAGGCTCCCTTCTGCCCCCTTGTTTCACAGAATACTGTGCTCAACTTCTCTTTCCTGGATGTTGCACTGTGCTGATCACTGCCCTGCCTCTGCAAATCCTATTTGAAAATCTCATTTGCAGCATAACTGACAACAAAGGCATTACACGGTGTATGCCCTGCATTTTCTGCAGACTATTCCTTGCCTTTGTAAGTTACTTCTAACTTCTGATGAAAATACTGTGTGATCAGTTGATGATCTTTTTTTATTTATTAATAGTCTGTAAAATTAAGTGTGTCTAATCAAAGAATGGGTCCTTTCTTAAAAGTGCAAGGTGGAAGGCATTAGATCAGTGGTACAAAAAGCAGATGTTCCTTACTGCAGTGGGCCTTTCTTTAGGTACTCTAGGAAACAGGGACTTAAAAATTAAATTGAAGAGGATTTTGAGATGCAATCGCTCCCAGCCACTGCAAGACACAGAAATGTTCTTGAGATATTTTTTTTTCTCTGCATTTGTTTCCAAACTGTAATTCTGTTCCATGATTTAAAAAAAAAAAAAAGAAAAATTATTCGATATTTCAGTCACTCAGGTCAGCTTCTGAATAATTGCATGCAAAGTGATCTTTAAGGTATTTATTGAAAATAGTATTGCAAAGCACAAATGTGCATTTTTTTTCAGGAAGGTCATTTTTTAAAACATCCTTTGTAGCTGCTTCACTAACGTCCAGAGGTTTTTGCTATCCACACGGCACAGATTTTTTTGATTATGTAGATTTTTTTTCCTCCTCTATTGCAGTTTCATATGCAAAGCATGCATCAGCCACATCCATGCTATCTCTTAAAGCAGTCATTCTGAAACCCAATCTGGGGACAGTGCAGACTAAATAAAATTTCATTTTGATTTGGCCTCCCGCTGAGAATGGGACTGCTTTGTTTCAGCCGACAGAACCAGCAAGCCAGAAAGGTATGTCCTGTTTTGCATGGCTGATGGTGTGACTTGAGGATCACAATCAGGCCGTTCATGCTCTCAGGGCTCGGCATCTCATCCACATCCTGTACCGTCTTTCTCTTTTCCTTGCCATTTGCTTTCCTTCTGTGCCGCCTGCCGTCTACCTGCAGGGCAAAGCTATGGCAGACCCTCACACTATTGTTTACTTTGGCATATGTTTAATAGCTGCATGGCTGTTTCAGGGTAGGGTTTGTCTATTCCCCCCCACCCCGCCTCCCCTCCCGCCCCCTTCCCCCTTCGCCTTTGTTTTTTCTCTTCCCTATCCACATTCACTTTCCTTATTTTCTAGGTGTCGAATACACAAATACTGACTTAACAGAAAATTATGTAAGTACCGCTTGCAATGCTTCAGAGATTTTACTAGGAGATCTGTAACGCAGAATTTTATTGTGAATCTGAGGAAACATTTAACGGCTTTGAAGGACTTCAGTTTGCATAGCCCTTTAGAGATGTTTAGGCAGAAAAGCAGTCACACATTACAGTTAGTAGAAAAAAAAATAAAAACCCTCTTAGGAAGGGGTCTGGTTGCTTTGCCATTTTCACATTCCTTGCAGTTACAGCTGCAGCGTTTGGCATGGGGAATATCAGTAAATATTCCTTTCTCTAAATATTTGTATTTATCTTAAAGCCAGTTTGCATTACAAGAGAGAATGTACAGCACTTTCCTTGCTGCTGCTGCCCCATCTTACAGAGGAGGTGTTGGTAGTGGGGAATGACCTCTGTTTTAGCCTTTGGATCATCTTTTGGACAGGGCAGCAGGACCTCTGAAAGACTCCTTATGATGCAAACTTACTCCTCAAAAGTGTATTTTTCTGGTAAAGCTGTGCTATCCCCTGTCTGTGAGTATTATTTGGGGGAAAAAAGTTTTATGTGAAATAAAACTAGCATAAAATTTACCTCAAGCAAAGGGCAAATTTTAGTTTTGCTTACAGCTTATTTTAATATGGATAATGTCATGTTTTCTTAGTAAGGTAGACTACAATTATAACTCCAAAGAAAATTTCAATCCTTTAAAAAAAAAAAAAAAGCATGTTTTATAGAGCACTGACATCATATGCAAATTTTATATTTACAAACACAAAATTATTATTTTTGTGTGCAACATGCCTTTATGGTAGGTGATATTAGTAACAGCAGGATATTCAGCAAAATCTTATGAAATGTAGATGGTCAATTAGAACACTCTCTGCTCAGTTTAGCAAGTTTTGTTTCCAGCTTTTATATGTTACTTCAACTCCACATCTTTCGTAAGTTTCTGACTCTCCAAGACAACCAGGGATGCAGGCCCTTGGCAAAACCACACAGACCCTTGCACGGCAGAGTTTCATGACTTGAAAATTCTCTTTCTTCCTAGCTTCTTTAATTAAAAAATGAAAAAAAACAGCAAAAGATGTGGGTTGATGAACGACAGCAAATCCAACCAAAGTTTGGAGGAAAAGAGGTCGAAATAAGATGACTCATTGGCCTCCATATAAGGGAGGGTAGGCCAAATTTGAGTTTCAGCTACATACATTCACCTTGATAAACTGCTACGGGGTTTCCTGCACCTGGCAGGATCCGGCCCTGCATGTGGTTATTCAGAGATATTTACAAAGCCAAATGGAGTTTAAGAACAATTTAAAGATGCTATCTGTAGTGATGTCATATTTTCTTTAAAAAATTTGAGGCTGTAAAGAAGCTACAAAGCAGCTAAATTTATAAGAAACAAGAGCTACAGCTTTTTAAAAGGATGCAGTGGTGAAAATTATCAGTTCAGTGAGTTTTCACTCAGTATCTGTAATCCTCCTGCTTTACCCCTCAGGTATGATTGGGAAGTTTTCCAAGTTACCAGGTCTGCATTTTAATCAGAGTTTGCAAAAATTAGTTCCAACTTTATATTTACCATCATTACATTTTAACAAATAAATATAAGTTTTAGGAGAAACTAAACTCAGTATTTTATGACAGAATATCCCAGTTAATTTATGTCAGAACTCTCAGTCCTGGCAAGATTTTTGCTGCACAAAGAGCCTTTTACATTATGTTGATAGCTGAACTGAAAGTAAAAATAGATTAAATAAATGGTTACATGTGCATCAGTTGGAAAAATGTGACATTTTTATGTAAAATACTCGAGGAAATTAACAGAAGCATTGTGTTTTTATTTGTGGGGATGTACTACTTTTTAAAAGAGTGATATTCATTATGGTCAAGTAAAATAATCTTAACTTCAGAATGTGTTTACCGTTCTGGATAGCTTTTTTATTAATTATCTAACTGTTGTATTTAACCAGCAATTAATGCAAACTTTATTCTGGTGCTCTTAGAAAATCAGAGTTCGTTTTTTAGGTTGGGTTATTAGAGCTATATCTTTTAGTCATATTCTGGATAAGGAAAAGAGGTAAGTGGGTTTTGGAAGTTAGTTTTGCATTTATCACTTCCACAGAAATAAAACTGTAAAAATATCAGCCCAAAGTCCAGAAAAAAAGAATTCATTCTTTGATAGACATATAAGGTTGCTGTCAGTGGACTTCTTAGAGTTCTTTCTTATATAACCTAACTATAATCCACTATAACTGAAAAAAAAGCCAAACAAAAAAAACCCAGAAAAAAACAACAAACCAAAACCAACAAACCAAAGCAAACCAAACCAAAAAACCAAGATACTTGGGCACGTAACTGATTTACTTATGTGTATAATTTTGTAATGCAAAGGACTTAGTAATTCTCAATTCTGTCATTTTTCTCTCACTTTTTTTGCTTTACCTGAATAAGGTGACATGACTGAGATAAGTCATATGCATGCCCAGAATCCTTTGGAGGAAACAGATCATCTCAAACAGAGCATATATAACAAACTGGAAATTCGATAAACACACTCAGGAGACGAGTGCTTACTTGTTATAATACATATACATGTATGTAAATTGGCTCCATAATGCTTGTGTATGTGTGCATATATATATATATATATATATGCATGTGTAAATGTCTGTGTACAAATCCAGAGAATGAGAGACAGAGGGATGGAGGACACTGTCACCAAGGTCCATGGGTCTCACTAATGTCACATAGGCAAGTATTGTTACTGTAACATATAAAAGACAAAAACCTTCGTGATCTGTGCGTTTGCTGATCTCCAGCCTGTCTGAATTTCTCAGCAACTCCACAGCTGATTGTCTTAGGAAATTCTCCTGGAACAAATTCATGGTTGTCTGATGTTAGTATCTGCTTAAAAACTTGCTGAGGTCAGTAGGATCCTACACATGAAAATTTGATGGCAAGATCAGGGCCTAAAGTTTTGGTAGCCCTTTGGGCAAGCCAAGACAGACTAACTAACAAACTTCGGGAAAAAGGTGGTAGAATTCTGCCATAACATTGGACTTGAAACCTAACAGCAGAATTAATAGACAACTCATTCTCATTCAACTCAAACTCCTCGTACTGATGTTCTTGCTTTATACACCTGATTTGACCAACACCAATAAAAAAGGTCCAAAAAACTGGTAGAAGATACTATAAAATTGTATATCAAAGGGCAATTGACTAGCAGCAGATACTATAAAATTATATATCAAAGGAAAGCAGTAATATCCTGTCAGCAAGTACGAGTATAGGAACCCATTGTGTTCATAGCACTACAGGGTTAAGGACCAGAATTGCTTTACTTTGGGATATTTTTACCCAATCTCCTTAGATATAATAAAAGCAAAACTCAAAGTTAGATTTTTGTTTAAAAAAGAGAAAAGTTAATCATGGGCTTACTGATCAAGTTCATTGAAGTAACAGAATGTTAAAAAAATTAATGCCATTGCTTAACCCTTCATTTGATAATGTTTCAGGCTTACAGAAAGTTGCCTTTCTTGTTCACAAAAAAAGCAAAGAAGGGATTTTCTTAGCTTTAAGGATGTATTCTTTAGTATAAGAAGGTATTCTTCCTGTAATTATTGTTTTAAATAAAAAATTTAATAAAACAATCTAAGTAGCTGATCAAATGTCTGAGTATAAACTGAAAATGAGCTTTGGACCAAAGCTAAAAAAGCAGAGACAACAAGCTAGCATTAACTTTGTTTAGGAGTAGAGGCAGAACGAAAGAAAGCAGCCCAGCAGCTACTGAGAAATCTAATATTTCCTGAGTGGGGAGAGAAGGAAGTTTGGAAACGGTAGGAAAAAATTGACCAGAAAATCGTGTTATTTGTAACCTATACACACCAGTGAGATTTCCACCACTGGGATGACCTTCTCAGAAAAAAGCTACACCCAGGGAAACAGCTTCTAAGAAATACATTTTGACAGATATTCAAAGAACAGAAGTCCTGGCAATGCACATCTTGAAAGATTTTCTAAAAAAAAATGCGTAACAGCCTCCCACGTAACCGGGAATGTAGATGTGTCAAAATGTTATTGATTATATTAAAAATAAAACAGAAAATGTGTGTTATTCAACTATTTATCAGTCTTTTCTTATTAAAGGTTGAAAGAATATTTTTGTCTGCAAAATAAGGGTTAGATGGAAGAAATTACTAGTGAATATCTAATGAATGTTATATAGACCAGAAATGGATTACAGATTAATAAAAGCATCATCTCCTTCATTAAGTGTTCTTTACCCTATGGGGGTGGAGAAGGTTAGGTTATAGCAGCATTATGTCCTCACAATAAAAATACATTTAATCTCCTAGTGTCTACTGCAATTGATAATTCATTGTATATAATTTTCTTTATTTTTGAAACCCTTTCCATCCACCAGCTGTCTGACAAAAGCAAGCATGAAACATTCTGAAAATAAACTTTTGAAATTATTTGCATTCAATGGGAAAATTCCACTACTAAAAGAGTAGTCATTAAATTTTTCTAGTGATGGACAAATCTCGGAAGATTCAGATGATTGTTTCAAACAAGTATAACAATATCAATGTTTGTCTACAATGTTTCAAAAATCTGTTTCTGTCCTCATTTTATCCAAGAACCTCCAAATAATCAGAATTTTAGTTGCTCATTAATGATGTCTAGTTTTATTTCTGTCCCCTCCTGAGGTTCCTTTACTTTATCAAGCAGAGCAATATTTCCTCATGGGTGACAGACTACATTTCAGAACAAATTAATTCCTTTTCCAATACATGTTTCTTTCAGGCGTAACTCACAAAATCTTGATGCAGAGAGCTGCTACAGGAGGTACTAAGAAACATTTTCTTCCATAGGTTTTTCTGGTTGGTTGGTTGGTTGGTGTTTTTTGCCTTTTCTCTCCAATGAATAAAAGTTTGCCTAGGTATGTGTAGTGTCCCTACTTCTGTGTAGGTAATAAAAGGTGATTTCTGCACCTTAACATGGGAATGAGAGAGATAATACCACAGGAATATTTACAGTTTTCTTACAATCTCTCCTTATTTTCAAATGGGAAACCCAAAGTAAACCAACCACCACAACAAAACCCAAAACAAAACAAAAAAATATAACCCAACAATTCCTCTAAAGGATATGGCTAAGACCTACCACTATATCAATTCTTTTGGCCATCCTGTAAATTATAAATAAACTATAAATGTTTCATCTAATGGAACTGAAAACTTGGAGCTACTTTTTAGTGGGTTCAGGGTGAGAGAAGGAATCTGATTTTTTGTGATTCTTCTCTCTCTCTTTTTTTTTTTATTAAGACATTCGGTTAAGGTCCAAATTTGCACTTTAGGGAGGTAAGACAAAAAGACTAAAAGCTGTTTTAGTAGGATCAGCTAAAATGACAAAATAGATCTGGGTGTTAGCAGGTTAACAATGATAACTCACCTTAAGGTCCCTAAAAATAGAAGTGAAAGAAGCACATCACTAGTGAAGAGCAAAGGGGCCAGAACAAGATTCTGAAGATCCCCATAATTAACTGGCATAGGGTCAGATGAACACTTATTAAAATGCAACAAAGCACAACGGGGTGTCTCAAAGATGGAGTTTCAATCTCAGCTGTGAATTTCTTGGTTTTCTTGGTTCTAGCCAGGCCTGCCATGTTATTTTAATAAGTACTTTTCTATACATAATATCTTTGAGAATTTGGGGAGAATATTTATTTAAAAGGCTTAAGAGGGCAGTTTATAGACAATTCCAGGGACAGGCCTCCTTAGAAAGCATACAAAGAATGATACTATGGTGATATTTTAAGAAGTATCTGTGTCTGATATTGGAATGCTGTGAGATCAGTGCATCAATTTACCTTCCAGGTTCAGAGGCAATAGTAAGTCTTCGGTAAGAAATAATGTTTCTCAGGGCAATATCCCTACCTTACCCTAAGGCTGCTAAATACTGTACACTGTCAACTCCTCCTTCTACAGCATGAATACAATATTCTTTAGCTGCTTCTGTCAAATAATTTCGATGCTGAAAAATATATGTCCAGGCAGTAAATGTAGATCAACTATCTTGAAAAAAAGGATTTTAAGGTTTTCTTGGCTATAAATATTGCTTTCTAGCACAAAACACATCTGTGTTTCAAACCATAAAGTTCACGTAATTTCATCCAGCTTTAACACCATTCTAATTTGGCTGATCTATTTTGGTTTGGGGTTAAAAAGTGTTGATGGAATTGGTTGACTAAAGGTAACTGAAGGCAGAGAGAATTGTGAGAACCTCTGAGACATAGGAGATCTGAAGGGGACAGGACAAAGATATGGCAGGAGGATGAATACTTTCTCACTTTCAATGGCAGAGGGAAAATTGCACTTCATTTCCTAGCACTCAGACATGTGGTATGCTATGCGTTCAACATATTGGCTATTGAAAGTTTTTGGAATGGAGTATAACCTAGGATACATTCTTACATCATGATTTACAGGTCTTTTCTCATATCATTTTATGCTGGCAAAACAGGAGAATATGAGTAGCTGATCTGGCTGAAGTCCTCAAATACACTGTTTCATGGCAGTGTAAGTTTGTTAGTGCGTTTAAGACCAGCAGGCTTTTCTTTATCCCAGGAGTGTTTTGAAGTGCAGTACTGTTTAGCTGCTTATATGTGGACGGGGATTTTTGGTTTCTTTTCCTTTTCTTCTTTAGTAAGTAAGATTATGGCATCTTGGATTTTGTAATTCCTTCATAAATTATTTTAAGTTTTCTTTACATATGTGCATACCCCCACACACATATTTACCACTTGGAGGACAAGTTGGATAAAGCACAAGTGTAATATCACACCTCCGCTCTCCCAAATGAAGGACTGGCCGTCAGCGGATACCCAAAGTGCTATTTACTCCCTGGAACACAAAGAACAAAATGCTCTACAGGCTACTGTCAATAATCTGGCCTCAAATCCTCATTGCTGGGTAACTCCTAGTTCTCTTGCAGTCACGACTCAAGAAGCAGTGTGGTGGTACACTGACAAAGAGGATCCTAATCCTCCAAAACCTTGCCCTCCCTACCCGTTATGCTGAAAGGCATTCAAGTAAACCCTGCCCCCAAATCTGTAACCACAACCCATGATGAATGCAGTGTGCAGTTTTCTAGTGGGAAAAGCAGGGGTTGTAGATTGTTTAAAATAGACTGGTTTTTGCTTCAGTGAAAGAGGAAGTGAACTAGGAGAATAGAAGGAAATGAGAGAAACAGTCAGGAGAAGGGTCCCAAAACAAAACAGAGACAAAAGTCCTGGGAAGATAGAATTGATTATTTGCATTAAAATAAAAGAAAGCTAGTGAAGGGAAACTTTTTGCTCCAGCTTCTCGTATGATTAAGGGGATAGAATTTTGTGCAATCTTTCTACCAGGTTTGCACCAAAGGTTATACTGCATTTGTTTCAGCCACTTCTCAAAGGCTGCCGGTCTACAGTAACATGAGTATTTGAGGATCCACTTGAACCAACGACTCACTAATTCACCCCTTCTCTGTATCACTTGTGCATTTTCTGACCAAAAGAGACATCTTCTCCCCACTCTTCTCCTTCTGTCTGTGTATCCTTCTCATCTTTGCTTGAGGTTATCTAAGAAGGGTGCAGTTAAAGGAGCAAGATAAAAGAGACACGTCCTTGTGTGGTTCTGCTAAGAGGAAAAACCATAAGAACCACAGGTGTGGTTACAGCATAGAGCTCATGAAACTAAAATTCATTACTTCATGTGGATGGAATGGATCTCATGTCAGTTTGTTCTCTGAGTTTCCAAAAGCACATCAGAAACTAAGATGCTCTTAATATGGAGTGGTTCCTGAAATTAGTGTTGTAATAAATGCACCTTCCTGAGTCAAGATTCTGGAAAGTCTGTGAGTTCTGTTTGCAACCCTAGAATAGGACAATCTGACCTAATTTCCTTGAGTAGAGATGAAGATTTCCTCCAATATCTTCACAGTTGCCCCTGACTCTCTGGTTGTATTCTACCTTCGAGTGAGACAACAGAATATCCCTTATGCTACTTTCATCTAAAAGCTCATTATCTCCTAATCCTCTGCTGGTCCTCACCAGTATCTCAGTTCTAGATATGTTTATATATGTTGGTTTTCACTGATCCTAACCTACTTTTTTGCCTAGGTTTTCTCCCCACAGTGCCCAAAGCTGCCTTTGATAGTCACATTCTGTGAAAAGCCATTATGCATTTAAAAAATTTGATTCCATAGCCCTGCAAAAAGACTGATATGATATGTTTTCCTGTTCTAAGCAAAACTCATGGACACTTATAATTTGTTCAGTATTTCAAGGCATTTGCAATTCATAAAGATATAGCAATGAGCTACCACCCAGAAATCCTGGATAAACAGCCACTTGCTATGCACAGCTACCTGTATAATGCATGTTCTATAGATCCAGTGATCCTAGATCAACTTGTTACATCATACATGGACCACATACCCTCACATCCATGGTAGCCTGACTTTTTTGATCTCCCAGGCAAACCACAATTTTCCTGGGAGGAATAGGTAAATATTAGTTTAAATTGTTCCTCTAGCCCAGGCTTATTCATATAACACATGAGCCATGCCATGTGGCAGGTGCAGGGCATTAATGCTAAGTAGAAGTCTTCACTGAGTACAAGTCTTCCGTGAGGCATGCTTTCTCTGCAAAGTTCCTTTCTCTTGGCCGTTTTCCAGCCCCATAGTCTCTGCTTCAGTCTGCAGAAGAATTCAAAGCACTGTTTGTCTTTCAAGCCAGAAAGAAGACCTCAGTGCAGACTCTCAATAACTGGTCCGTCATAGCACAACAAAACCCCTCCTCTGAGATTTCAGGTTCCTTCCTGTTCTGCTGGAGCACAAATTCACCAGCATCCCATCTATTCAGCCTGCACTGTGCTACTTCCTAGCAGATGCTTGTAAGTAGAAGGAGAACAATCCTGGGAAAATCATCCTGCAGGCTTGGCTACTTCACAGAAGGAAATTTCCAGGGAGAATTAATTTCCTGGTCATTTTCCTGTCAGTAGAACAGGATTCCCTTAGCAAAAGGATATCGTCTCCCCACACTGAAATGAGGGTGAATATTTTTGGAAGGTCCATTAACCTTGCTTTTCATTAATGGCTTCTACACATTAAGTGACTGGTCTCCGTAGCTCTCACACAAACAAATAGTTTCTCGCTATCTACATGTAATGTAGATATATGTACATATTATATGTATGTACATATATGTACATTTTATACAGCACAGCTCAGAAACACAGGAAACAGGACTCTCTCCATCAGTTAGTCCTTGTAAAGAGCAGGACCTTGAATGTGCCTGAAAGACATCTGCATGACTTGTTCTTGAAATCTCCCAGCGGTGGAGATCCCACAGTCTCCTCAGATGAGGTGAGTGTTCTTCCCCACTGCTTAACTTTCCTTACAATTTTTTTTTCCTAATGTTTAACCCAAATCCCTCTTGCTATGACTCAAAGCTATTATTTCTTGTCCTATCCACATTGGGCTTGTCATACAGATTATTCACTTTCTCTTACATATCTCTCAGCTGCTATAATTTCTCTCTCATTCGTCTTTACTGTTAGAAAGAAAACCTACAATATCCACACTCCTCATTTAGAGGTCTTGCTTTCTGGTCATTCTCATTCTCTTCTGATATCTGCTTTCCAAATAGCTCGCATCTGTTTTTAAGGACAGTAGTCAAAAGTAGACACTGTACATCACTGGAAGAGTCATGGGTTGAAAGCAGAACTCAGATTATGGTTATGTTCTTTCTTCCTTTAGAAAAGGGTCTTTTATTTGGTTTAATCCACAGTGCATCTGCTCTTCTGACTGTAAAGGGTTGCTACCTAACAGCAGTTGGATTTTTAACACACTGCTTAGGCAGTTAAGGAATGTCTTTTCAACATTTTTAGCATTTTAAATGCTCTCCAAGCAGTTCTTGAAGGATTTTGTGATTATTAACATTTGCAATGCAACTGTAATGAAAAGAAATATTGCCATTTTTCCAATGAAGAGGTTGCAGGTCTGCAAAATGTGCTTTGCAAAGGTATATTTTTCTTGTGCCTTGTGAGAAGAAAAAGCATTGCTGGATTCTTCTGTACAGGATTCCGCAGTGCATTTAAATTCTTCTTCCACAAAACATGATTATTCAATGAGCGTGTTCATAGTGCAGATTTCCAAGCCAAGTCTCTCTTCTTAAGGGCTCTCAAAGGTGCTTAACTGTAAGCTCATATGATTAATATCTTGGTCATTTCTGCATTTTTAGTTTAAGTACCTAAATTTTGGTCTTTCACGTGCTCCAGAGCACTTCGCCAAATTCTTTTATCCCTCTCAAGACAGTTGGTCAAGGAGAAAGACAGCATGGCAGCTGGAGAAGATAGGAGCAGAAAATAACCTGAGGGAGAGGCTTCAACACTGAGCAGAGATAAGCAGAAGCATCCATCTTTAGGTCCTACCAGACCTAAAAATTCAGAACATGGATTTTTTTCCAAGTTGTCTTAGTTTACAGTATCACTCTAATGTCAGCAAACACCTGAAACCCACTTGTGTCTGACTTCCCTCTTGTGGCTGATCCACCAAAAAAAGTTGGTAATCTGCAATTGCAGCTAGGTTTTCAATAGCTCAAATGAGAGAGGTCTTCATTCTGCAGCAGAGGTTTCCAGCTTCAAAAGGACACACGTACAAATCAGAATACTTCTGTCTAACCTCATTCGTGCCATGCCTAATTTCTTTTTCCTTTTCTTTTTAATCTTAATTTATGTGTTCTATGCATTACGTGAACAGATATACATTGTAAAATGTGCTATGACATCAATTTCCAGCACTGCTAGGGTTTTTGCACATGGTGCAATCTGGTGCTTTAGTGGCATGTTCTCATGTGACATAAATGGAAATCACAGTGGGTCATAATGCAGCACAACAGGTGCATAAAAATGTTTTAAATGGTTTCTATTCTTTCTTTTTTTTTAAATCAAGTCAGAATAAAGAACAATGGCAACCATTAAATTAGTTCGGCGTAGCAGCTGGAAAGAGAGGATCAGGGAGAGGATGCATTTGCTATTTGCAATGAGGATGCAAATGCAGTTGTGCAGTGTAAACCACATATTTTTTTTCTTTCATGTGCTGTGATAAAAGTAGTTTTCTTACCAGTATAGCATGTTTCATTAATACAATGTTTAAATAATTAAATACAGCAACTCTGGAGGCGATGGCTAAGATAAAAGTTTGTAGGCAATCCATTATTGTGATCAGACAGTACTTCTTAAAACCCATGGAGATACAATTTAGTAATTTAACTTCTGAAGTCAGTAGTTTAATAAACTATTACATTTTAATATGGTTTTGTTCTTGTCAAAGGGAATGATTCATTTCCCCTCTGTCAATTGTTCCAGCTGAAATTATTAGTGGTTCCAGGGCTGAGGGGGTGCTGGGTTCCTGTTTGGATATCACTACTGTGCTGTTCCCTTTCTCTAGACATTGCGACTGGAACGTTACGTGAGTGATCTTTAGTGGTTATGAATATTTTGTAGGCAAGGTAACTGAGATTATTTGTGTCTTCAATATTGACATATTTCATTAGGTTTAATTCTGTCGACAGAGAGTAAGATACTGGTTAAAGGGAATATATAATTGGTTGTATTAGGATTAAATGTATATTAGTATAGTCTAATAATGGATGTCCCAGAAAGAAACCTGGCAAAACAATTAAATAGGGGGAAATGTAACAGTAGATAAACTAAACAATACCTCTGCTGCTATCTGAGTTTTTCATAGTTTTAAAAACATTTGCTTAGTCCAGTTTCAATATGATCCTCTTGTTCATTTTCCTCTTCAAAAAAAAAAAAAAAAAAAGGTTTTGTAAGAAATGTATTCTTCTTTAAAAAGTGAAGGATGTGTTTCTATTTATCTGTCTCTCCCTTCCTATGAAGATTTTAGTTTTGTAATGTTGGAGTGTAGGTTTAGTATTGTCTTCTAGGCTCCTTCAAGTTGCTGCCAACTGATAAAACAATGTTAGAGACAAACGTGGTAACCAGTTAGATCACTCTCCATACGCCCATCCATTACTGATAGCAATCGAGGGTAGTGGACATTTCCATGCTACTTGTGCACAGAACAGCCCAGGGAGCAAAGACCAGGACAGCAGCACCTGCTGTGCCTTGTGCTGATCACTGTGACTCACCTGCTGCGGCCACTGTTGCGGTGCAGGGTGACAGGTCTGTGAACATTAGGGAGCAAGGGCCTTTCCACAAGCATTTTCTTATCACTAGCCTTGGTGATACGTGGGATTATTCGTGGCAAAGTCCTTTACCACAACACTTACAGTTCTGAGATAAAAAGCATACACCAGGGTCCCCACCACCTCTCCAGATGAGATGGAAATTGGCATTATTTGAAATTCAAGGAGTTTTTACTGTACACAGGAATAATCCAAATGTGGAACAGGATTTGTTATTAACTGTAAATCCCCTTTCCCATAAGAAAACCAGAGTAAATGCAGGAAATAAGCTCCTATTTATATACCATAGAGACAATGCTTCATTGTCACTTATATTTTAAAGTCACAAGTGAAAAGTAAATGGAAAGTGGGAGCAAATATCAAGGTGTCGGTGGCATTGATCCTTCCACAGTGCAGTCAACAGAAATTTTATAGCTTACTTGCAACCAATGAGAGACAGCTTACATATAGAGGATATTTGATGGTTTATTCTTTAGAACGTGTTAGTCTGTACCCAAGTCAAAAAGGGGGAGAAAGACTTCACCTCTTTTTTTACTATTAATTCTAATAATTCTAATTTTACTATTAATTTTAATAACCTTTTAAATATTTCTTCAAACACACCACTAGAAACCTATGTTAAGAGTATATGTCCAGAATACTTGAAGCTTATTGTTACTAGGTACTACTGAGGCAAGCAAGATTTTAAAAAGGAGCTACAAACAGAATCTCATTACAAATACTACAGAAATTTTGCTCAGTCCAGCTTAACTCCATTATCATCAAGTTTTCCCTCACTGAGGAGCATTCCCAAAAACATTATTATTCTCCCACAGCTATGAGCAAACTCCCAGGCAAATAATAACTTTCCTTCCTTGCATTCATTTCTTCTTTTTAAATTTCATTTGGGACAGCACGTGCCATAGCCTGCCTGGGGTCCCACACAGTAAAAACCATCCTGGTTCTCTCTGTATCCTGACGCAGAATTTATTACAAATATAGTGTGTGTTCTCAAACCCACATAGCCATTCTGGTCTCTGAAAGTGGTCCTCAGCATTGCCCATTCCACTTTTCTATCATTTGTGTTCCAATTAATTTCCCTTTTCTTTGACAGTCTCATAATTTGAGCCTCACGGGAAACCATAGGCAGAATGCACTTGCTGTACAATTTTGGCTTCAGGCAAAGGGGCATCTTTTCTGTAAGAATCTGCACGACTTATTGAACACCCCCTTTCCCACAGTGATATTATTTTCTCTCTCTTTTTTGGACACTATCTCAAGTTCTGCGACCCAGATAGATGTTTTCTTCCAACACCTAAATTGCGTGCACTGGACTCACGCTGAGTAAATCACACTGAGCATTTCTGTCCTAACGGTACTTGTCAATACCATTGTTATTTTGTTTGGCATGGTTTTATCTTACTACTTGTTCCTGTGACTCTGTAGAACTGTGGGCATGCAACCTGTTGTGTGCTGCAAAGAGTGCAAACCTATATTTATTTTAATATTATTATCTCTATTAGCATTTACTTGCTTACTATGCCCTACGGGTTCTAAAAACATGTCTTCTGCATAGGAGAATGTAGGTGCAAGGGAAAGCTGGTTTGCTATCAATATGCTAGTTAGAGTGAATGTCTGCCAAATCAGATCTCCCTTTTTTCCAAACTAACTTTGGATATATACACATAAATTTTAACAAACTCCTATACCTTGCATTTGTAACGCTAGAGGTATTTAGTGTGTATACAACAGCAGAAGCTTCCTTGTTTTTCACAAAGTGGAGACATAAGAAACAGAGGTGTTCTTGATACCTATGCAACACTTTTAGCATGATGGTGTCTTAGGCAGTGGCATAATAGAGGCATCAGATAAAATAATAATACTCAAATGATGTTTGCAAAGTTGAGCTCGTAAATGTCAAAGGTGATTTGAAGTGGACAAGAGTGAGTCTTAACAAATCAAGTAGGGGCTGCTGGCAATTGTTTCTCTTCTCAGTTCTTATTGAAACTAATATTGGACAAATTGAAAGAGTGATTGCCTTAGAGCCTTTGCAATGTCTTCACCAATCTGTTGCCCATTTCCATAAAAAATGGGAGTGAAAATGGCAGCTGACTTCTTTTGACCTCTCTCAATTTCACAGGAGCTCCTGTCGGAGGCCTGAAAAAGCAGTTTTTCAAGCAGGCCATTATCTTTTATAGCAAGTTAGTTGGCAGAGAAATTGAAAAATATCAGTCAAATAATCTATTTAAGCTTGGTCATTCTGTATGCACTATGATGTGAATGGAAGCAAACCAGCAACAAAAAGAAGGAAAAAGAAAAAAAAAAAGAAAAAAAACCCCAACTAAACAAAAAATCAACCCAAAAAAACCCCAAACAACAATAAACAAAAAAACCCAGCCTCAACCTGAAAGTGGATGAACAAGAGGAGTTAGTTCCTTTACCAGGCTTTTTTTGCTTAGTTTTGTCAAATTCTTCTTCTGCCCCTCTGTCCTTATGATTTGATTGTTCAGCATCACAGCAAGATAAGATGCTACATGGAGTCCCTGAATCCTAGTCCTCCTTATCTTCCTGATTATTTGGTTTCTACCCCGACAGAATCATGGACCAATGGATCTTTTGCGCCACTTCACTTGCTAACTCATTGTCTTTCCATCTAGTATCTTTCCCTAGGTTCACCAAGATGTCACCACTTTCATTCCATAACGTGGTTGCAGAAACACTTCCTTTTTCTAAAATTTAGAATCATGAATTTTTTTTCTTCTTAGAAACTTGCAATCCCACTAAAGTTTCTCTTTTTTACAAAGGCCAAGGTGCACTTCCATGCATATGAGAGGTGTGTTGATGCTTAGTTTCTCTCTTGGTTTCATCTGTAACCAACAACAGAGATATTCATTTCCCTTGAAAGGAGGTTAACCTATCTAGTACAGAATTTACTCTTAGGAATGTTGTTTCTCTTCTTATTCTCCTAACCTTCACTTGTCTTTCAAGTACTTAAAATCAAGCAGAGAACTGGAGGATCCATGAGTTTGGAGAACCCTTAAAACCCTCAGGACCCTATTCTATGCTGCACATCACTCTGCCTAACTGGGACTACTTGGCAAACACCAGAATGCACCAAGTGAACAGCTTGGGCCCTATTTCCACCTCAGCTGTCTTCCATCAGGCTGATTCTTTCTGCCTCATGTTTCACAAAGGTATCAAGACCCTGTAGTCGTCTCTTCCCTCCCACATCTTCCAGTAACACAACTCTTTTATCCACTCTCAGATTAACTGCGGGGTTTCAGAGGTTCTTTCACAACTGTTTCCAGCTATCACTCTGCTTGGGTTTCTAGTTCCAAGTTTCTCTGACTGCTGTTTAGTAACTAATCTATTCCTGTCTTTGGGAAGTAGATACCTCTCAGTCTCCTTTCACAGAAACTAGGCACTTCATACAGAAAATCATGATTTCATCTGAGGAAGGTGTTTAACCTATTTTTGAATCACAGTCACAGATGATTCTTCTTGGCTTAGTTTTGTGGCTAGAGGTGCCCAGGTGCCCTTTCTTAAAATTTCATTTGCTTGTAAACATAACCTTTCCTGCTGTAAGACTTAAAAAAGATATATTATTTGTCTTTAGAATATCTTAACTAAAGAATTTGGCTGAAATTTCAATGTTAGGGACCTGTTACTGAAAATAGGATTTATCTGATAGTGAGAGCTGGGTTATTTAATGTAAAGTGATTGCTGTATCAGAAGAAGATTCTTTAGAAAAACAGATGCAGAGTTTTTCAGCAACAGCAACAAAAAAAAATCTTGTTTCTTATTGTGTGAGTGGAAAGAAATAATTTAGACTTTGGAGAATTCTTCTGAGTTTTTTGCCTTCTTCTATTGTAAATCTTCACCGTGTTTAATTCAGGACACAAACTTACTAGAGTTAGTCAGACAAAGAGTATCAGACTCATTTGGTTTCTATCAAAAGTATTAGGATAGAGCCAGGGAAGGAACTGTGTGAACAATAAAGACATTAAAACAGCAAACCCAGAATGACAGCTGCCATTCTAAGACCCACTGGAGATAAGTTATTTACTGACCATGTTATGAAGTTATGATGCCGCAGCAGCAGCTCAAGTTTTCTGCAGAACTGTGCTAATTTCCAGCGAGTTGTCACATGGTTGTTGCGTTACAGCAAAATAGTTTTCTGTAACTGGCAACCATTAAGTGATGTGCTGCAACTGAATCGGACCTTTTCTTTGACTCCTGATTTCAGAAAAGCTGATCTCCATGAAGGTGCAAAGTTTAAAGGTACATCACTGTTGTTACATGTGCCAAGATCAAAAGTCAACCCATATTTTGCCAGTTTTGCCCTATTGTGTGGCTTTTCTCCAAATGATTGTCTTAGTTTCATTTAATTTATTTTCATTTTGGTTTTTTTGGACTTTAGAACACCAGGGCTATCCAACTACTAAGGGATAATATAACCAGATTAAGCACAGATTCCAACAAACAGTATTCTTCCTTGAAATCCCTAGGTGTTGTGGATCTACAGAATTTGCAGACTGAATATTATTATTTCACTCACAGACCACCTTCTATTCCCATGAGGCTGTAAGATTAACCTCCTACTTTTCTGTCTATCCTTTCTAAACTCAGACTTTTTTCTTCTCTACACTCCCCACAGTGATTCTGAGAATGACTCAGTTCTGATCAGAGGTTCTCACTAGTCAGAATCTAACTGCAGCAATACGTTTTCATAAAGACGTATCTAAACCTAAACCTGACCATGGTTTTTATTTCTGCAATTATTAGTTCACTGCATGATGCAATGCATGTATATTTCATATTTGTTTACTCCAGAAGAATGGAGTAAAACAAAACATAATATACATTTTATCTACATTTGTCAGTCCTTTATCTTGTGCAAGATTTAAATCTCAGATAGTGACTACCACTGACATGCAGATCCCCTATAAAAAGTTTCCTTGATATTTAAGGCAAGAATCAGGATACAGTCTTTACTTTCATTGAGTCCAAGTTTTTGATCTTGGTGTTTTGGTTTTCCCTCTGGAAAATCTTCTGCATTCACAAAGGAAGACGCAAGATTTTTGTGCAAGTGGATAAAACAGTGAGGATTAAACAGGACTGTGTTAGCTACTGCAAGCAGCTGGGCTGACCAAATTGTGCCTTCCAGGACAGGTCCATTCTGTGCCTTTGCAGGTGCTGGGAAGTTAAAAATAGCATAGCTCACTTCTTGGACAGGCATGGCATTAGATTTCAAAATCCTCATCCTTAGTAAGAAACCAGAATAAAAGGGCATTGTGGCAGACAGCAGCATGGGAGGTAGGGCTCAGAGTGCTTGGAAAGTGAGCTATCTTTGAAAAAGTATTCAGTGTGACCTACTGTCCTCTTAGTCCATTTGCAAAGCTGTGGTCCAGCAGGTTTGCAGCCTCCAGGGTCGTAAATCCACATGCATAGACATTTTTCCTCTATCCCAGCAGTTCTGTCTCTGGAACAGTATGATTTTTGCACTGTTCCTCAGCTGATACCGGGGAAGTGGCTGATGCTGAGTGGTAATAAATTGTGACAGTGCCCTGGCCAAGGCAGGACTCATTCCCAAGCTTGTGAAAGGGTGAGCAGGCAGTATCCTGCCCGCCCCAGGGATGGGTACCAACAGTGCCAACCATTCGGGGTACGAGATCGGCCTCCCCTTCTGTCTGCCTGCAGGAGCCATGGCTTGCCTCAGACGCAGCTTTGAGTACTTTAAGCTGCAGTACTTTGTGGGCGACAGGCTCTTTTCCAAAAAGTCTTTCTCACACAGACATCTCGCCTTTCTAGTCATGCCACCCTTCTTTTTTCTATTCTCAGAGTATTTTTTTTCAGGGGTTCAGTGGAAGCACAGCAATCCCCTGAATGTGACCTTTATAAAAGATGGGAGAAGGGTAAAAAGTACTTCTTTTTACTGTGTCCTTTACAGTGTCATTGTGTTTTATAAAGAAACAACAGCCACTGAGCTTTCTCACTTTTATCTTTGTTTTGTTTTTAATTTTAGCAGTATCAAATCGTGATACCCTCCCCGCTTTCCATTAAGACTTTCTAGGGAACTTTGCAACTGGCAGTATTCAGAGCTCTTTCTCAAGGTGCTGACTGTCTTTTTCTCATATGTTCGTCAAGAATTTAAGTCCTGTAATTGCTTATGAGAAAAAAAAAATACAACATTTTTAAAGAACATGATTCAAATGTCCCACCCTCCTGTCATTAAATGGCTTCCAATCTTTTGTCCCTTTTGATGTCATAATCCTAGCAGTTCTCCAAAGTCTTGGAGACTTATCTAGGGAAAACTGGAAATCAATACCTGAAAAACAAATAGGTTTGAAAGACAGAAAATAAATTTTTGTGGTTTACTTATATGTTTAAAGAAGACAAATAAATACGTTGTATGTGCACACACGTATATAACAGTTTTAAGTACCTCTATACCCTGCTGTCTTCAAGAGGGCATGAAGAGACAGTTTTAATATTCTATTTAATAGCACAGACTGATTATCAAAATTCCAAGTCTTTTTTTCTAAATTTTATTCACTTATGTTCTTGGGATCTTTTTCTGTACTTACTCATGTATACCTGACATATTATCAAATGCTATGTAAAATTTCGTAGATCTTAATTGCACTTTCAACTTGCCAATTGTGTCATCTCTAGATATGACTTTTTTTTTCCTTGTGAAATCTTGCTTTTAAAATATGGATACAAAATAGCAATTAGAGTACTGTGTCAATCAGTGTCCACTATTCCAACCTGCTGCTTTCCCTTAGAGCAGCTTATGCATTACACTCTATTTATGCTGTGGAAACACCATGCCCTAGAATGAATACAAACTAGGGATAAAAAGCTTTTTGTTTCAAGGCTCCACAAATGTGGAATTAGTTACCAATTGATTTAAGAACAATTGAGAGCTTTTCCTGTTTTAAGATGGAACTGAAACAATACTTCATGATGACTAGAAGTTGTTGCAATTGTTTTAATTGACGTTATTCTAGAGTTATCTTGAATTATTCTTTATTTATATGCCTTTGTTTATCATAGGTCATGCTTGAAAATGGGCTTTCATCTCAATTTACATAGTCAGCTAACAAATATATGTGTGTATGTGTATCAGCTACACTTGTTTATATTTGACAGCAAAACCATATGTATTCTACATCTATTTCTTGCCTTTATGTTTGTGCTATTGATTAAGACATATGCGTTTCATTTCAGCTTGACTTTTAAGTTTTCAGGACAAACCAAACAAGTATCTATCTAATAATATCAGCCAAATTATTGTTTGGCTCACAGAGCTCAAATTAAGTTAAAGCATTGACTAAGCACATATAACTGTGCTTTATAAAGAAGTTCGCTCTTTATTTGCAGGGCTTTACTCCTGTACTGTGCCGTCTTTAAGCAGCATTAACATTCAGAAATTATTTCTGTACCTCTAAAGGTAAACGATGTATTAAAAACAATGATAACGTCACTTGTAGAGAAATCCAGTCTGGCGTCAAGTATTTATTATCACAGCTGATAAAGTAATGGCATGTTTCATTTACACTCTCTGTGAATGATAAATATCTACATAAGTATTTGTGCCTGTCTTTAAATATCTAGCAAGTAAACTAGCCAATATACAAGAGGAATAGAGAGGGTGAGCAAGTCGTTATTTCATCTGTTTCATTGACAAAGTCAGAAGTCACAAGTGTGCAGCTGGGAAATGTGTTTGTCGCAAAGCTTCAAATCTGTGACGTTAATTCATAAATAATTGCAGTCACATGGTCTTCCTCGAGGGCATTGGCTCAGTATTCCCAGTACAGTACACTCCCATGTAATAGAAAAGAGTGGACGAGAGTGGTTTTCATAAATCAGATAAAACTGATCAATAAATCCAAAACATCTTTCATTATTTCTAACAGGAAATGAGCTTAGTTATGTAAGGGACATTTTTAAAATTTGAACGGTCTTTGGAAATAGGCAAGTGAGGAAATAAAGGGCAAGACTACATTATTTTTGGTTATGGAATCTGTCATCTAAATTTTTCATAGTGTCGGACCAAAGAGTGCTCTGACTTGCATTCCATGCTACCCATGGACGACCTTATATGAGATACTAAATACTTCCATTAAACAAGAGCACTTTTCTATTGTTACAGTCATATGATAACATCACTTGTGTCATTGTCTAAATGCAGCTGTTTGCAAAAATATAGGCTTCTTCCCAAAAATGTTGTCTTTGGTACTCTGACTGCAGAGCGAATAATACAGTATGAAAGGAACCTGAAGGAGCCGTTAGGGTCCATTGTGTCAATCCAGCTGCTACACATGCATATTAAGTCCACATTTGAAAATGCTTGTGAAGCTTTTTCTGTTTGTTTTGTAGTCCATTTTTAAGCATTCATACTTCTTCCATTTTCCTTGTTAGAATACCTAAACCACTCTGAGCTAGCCTTTGGACAAATTTCAGTTTTAATTGAAAACCATTTCAGCTACAAAACAGTTATATTTTCTTTTTCTTTTTTAAAACAGGTGAAATTTAGAAAAAAAAATCACAAAGATTTGGTACAAAAAAAATTATTTCAATTGGTTACTAAAATAAGCATCTTGTCTCATCGGAGAGCTGGTTGTCAGGTTCCAGTCAGCTTTGGATTTAGTCTCCTGAAAATAGGAATTAGAGTGGAAACCTGACTGATCCTGACTGTAGGTATTATTGTTCAAAGCACCACAAATTTCTCTTTATAAGAAGAGTGTTTTGTTCAAATATCAGATTAATTCACTGTAGACATATGTTTGTCAGCCAAAATTTCATATTTCTAATAATTCATTTGCTAGAATACTTTGAATTCAAAGAATCAATCTTGTGAGTGTAGCATAAGTACAGCATCACAAATGAGAATGCCAAATTTAAACTGTTTAGTCTGGGAATTTATTGCTGGCACTGGAATGGTTGTTGGCAGAACATGTCCATATAGGGGGTTCGTTCAGCTACTTCATTTCCAGCCCATGTCATTAAGCAGTGGTTTGAGGACACTTAGTATTTCAATGCAGTAGACAACAAAAAGAAAAATATACCCACTATCCCTTTCTGTTAATTGTATATTCGTACCTCAGAATTTTGGCTTAAATATTAATCTGATTTGCATTTATATGTAGGAATTGCTTAGAGTATTTTATAAAGTTTTTCATTAATAAAAATGGCATATTTCCTGGATTTTGATACTAGTCCTAATGCTCATTTTCCAGATGTTGATATTTTAACAGCCCAAGCTACAGAAAGGGTGTTGATCCAGCAGGTAGTACAGGGCTAGGGGCTTTGTGTTCCTCAAAGAAATTTACTTTAGCATTTGCCAGGTTCCAAGCAGAGAAAATATATGCTTAGGATATAAACGTTTGCTTTCACTAGTTAATGGAAAGTATGGAGGTGAAGGTTCGAAAGGGCTTTAAAGACAAACCTTGCCCTTGCCTTCAGCATGCTACAGAAAGGTGTCAGGTGCAACCAGTCACTATTTACACCCAAGAGTCACCCCATATCTGGAAGGTATGAAAACTTCTGTTTCCAGCTGACACCTAAATGCACACCAGTCACTGGCTGTTCTGAGGATGGGAAATGTGGTCACATCTCTAAATGCATAAGGTGGATTCATATCAGTATTAATTAAAGCCTGGAAAACACATCTCTGCATTTTCTCTTTCAGATGAAGATAGGACTTACAGGTAGGGGAAAAAAATTAACAGTGGCAAATAAGCCTCTCACTGTAGTGCACAGGGTCAGAGAATCACAGTGCTATTCACCAGCAAACATACCCTAGGCAGGTCATTCAGTCCAGTCTTTTTTTCTCCTTCCCTAATGCATCGTGTCAAGAGTGATTTTATTAAACTTAAAACATTGCTGATAAATCGACATTAAGTCTGGCCTTAAAATCCTGCCATGAAGGTGATTCTGGAAAACTTCTTGATGACTTGCTCCACATCCTTACTCTTCCTACAGTCATAAAGTTTTTCCTGATATCTAACCCTATTATCTATGTCGCAGCTGAAATCCATTATTTCTTGTTTTGTCCCTATTGACTAATGAGAACAGTTGATCCCTTTCCTATCGGTAATACTCTTTTATGCAATTATCAAGAGTTGTCTCCCTTTCAGTTTCTCTTCTCTAGCCTGAACACATCACAACCTCTTAAGCTTCCTTCCGGGCCTTGATTTTAAAATCTTTTATCATTTTCGATGTCCTTCTCTTAAGTCCTTTTATTTTGTCTGTATCCTTTGAAAAATTTGGTAGCCCAAACTAAATGCGTCTCCCTGGATGAAGCTCAGCTGAACCAAACAGAGTGAGTGGAAAAACTGTCTTCCTTGTATCAGACATGATGCTCCAATTAACACGACCCAGTGCAGGGTTTGTCTTTTCTGTGACAGCATTGTCTTTATTGCTTGTTCAATATATTGTCCATTATTACTCCTACTCCTTTCGCTGGAGTTTTCTGATCTAACTAGTTTTATATGTAACTTTGATCTTTCTCCTCTTAAGTTGTTCCACCATCTGCTCTAAGTTTCCATACAGCCACATATGCTTCCCATCTTCATACTTATTTGTATGTGGCTTTTCCTGATCTGAATCTTTGTCCTAGCGCCACCAATGTGCCCTTAGTCATTGGAGTAATTTTGCTATATCATCTGTAGGATAGACTTGTTCCGGTAGCCTAATTCTTTCATCAGCAATACCAAAGCCCCATCAGATGCTTATTATCTCCATAAAATCTCAGCTATTGCTACTATGCATGTAGGGATTAAAAATTTATATATATATACATATATACATATATATATATATATATATATACACGTTATTTCCTTGGAAAAGGAATATTTCATTGTGCATAGCTAATCAATGATGTATAAAAACAGCAAGGAAGCTGGAATATAATTATGCAAAACACAAATTTTCTTATTTGCATGGACTTGTGTTATTTTGATGTGATATCGCTTTCCACCTTGATTATAAAATCAAATATTCAGCAATCTACTATGAACTGGAATTTCAAAACCTCGTTTCAGAAAGCTGGACAGGTGATGTTCCAGAACTGGGATATGCATGCATTCCAAACCCATCTGGGAGGCAGGCGGGAGGGAGTGCAGCCACTATTGAATTCCAACCCACTCACTTTGCAGGACTAACTACTTTTACGCTTGCTGGCATGAACGCCTTGGGAGACTGTTTTGTGTTGGAACGGCTACAGTATTACTCTTTTGAAACCCAGAATAGGGAAGCTGCAGCTCAAGCTTTCAAGGCTTCTATTCCTTCAGAAGTTAATGTGGAAGACTTCAGAGGCCCAGAATGGACCAAGGAAATACTCTTCAAATTAGATCTTTAATAGAGCAATATTTGTCAATTTCAGGGGTAAAATTCAGTTTCGGTGTACTGATATTTTTCTCGGAATATATTGTTTTGTTAGGAACTCTGTGCACACACTCACAAAGACTTCTGAAGTATTTTTGTTTATCTACACGCATCCGAATCTTTCTAGGGGTTTTCACGGTGTTTTTGCTGCAGAGGAGGGCTCAAAAATTCCTTTTATTCTTACTTACCTTTTACTTCCTTTACTCTTTATTGTGCATGAAAGAATGCTCTTCGCTCTTGCTGAGCTAACGAAGATTTATACCCTTTATTCATTTCCTTTCCCCTCCTAACACGAACCGGAACAGTTTGTCTTACTCAGGTTTCCAGAGGTACGTCCAACTCACTTGCTCAAAATGCATTCCCAGGAGCAGACAAGAGCGCATTGTGCCTGCACGCAACCCACACCAGGGCCTTGGGCAGCCTGCCCAAACATGCCTGGCAGGGTCCTAACCACCTTCTTACATATTAATACCACCTAAGAATGCCCCGTGTGTTTGGGCTCACGGGACGTCTCTCATGCTAAAGAAGCGTTTTCCGCCCAGGCATTCGCTGTGTGCAGAGCTGGGTCCAGCCATGGTGACATCCATGGGGCACCCCTCAGAGAAAGAGTTATTCCTCTTCTCAGGGTGAAATGACATTGCCAGCACAGACAGTCTAAGGAATTTTAGAGTGAGCAGTAGGATACCCAAAATGTGAGAATTTACAATATATTAATAAATGCCTCTACTTATACAAGTTGATATTTATAACGACATTCACTTCTAATGCAGGAGGATTACTAGGGAAAGAGAGACTTTTTTTCTTTTTTCTTATTTTCATATTTCTTTTTATTTTATCTTGGTTTTGCTCTTTTTCTTTCTCTTTTTTTACTTTTTCAAAGGAGAAAAAGAGAAAACAAAGTCTGTCTTGCTATATTCTCACTCTGGAAGTACAAAGCAGCACTGAGATTTCTGTAAGAAAATGTTGATAACTCCATATGGTAGAAAGTCCATATAAACAATGACTTTGAACAGGCCACATGCCGAGATTGTGACACTAGGTTAGTGTAGCTATCCCCTCTAGCACAGCTGTAACTTATGCCAGCAATAAAGGTTTTCTGACAGTGTGTTATTCCCCAATTCTAAAAGCAAAGGATTTTTTATCCAGAACAGTACTTTTAGATTAATATAGTTGCTTAAACATTAAAGCTTCTGCAGTGTAGCATTTAACAGCATAGTTAAAATTAAAACCATGAATAAACACCCCACCTCAGGTCGACATTGTGCTACAAGCCATGCCTAATCTGTATCTGACTATTATTTTACCACTGCCTATGCCAATAACATTGCCTGTAGGAATAAAATATTTGCTTGTACAGTGGGTCTGTATTTCAGACCTGATTCTCCCAAATGAGAGTGGGAGTCAAACCCAATGTACTGAGTCATGGTAAAGATCTTTTCAAGTCTGAGGAAAGGGTAACTCGCAGAATAAATTACCGTACACAACACTTGCTTTTGGGCCAGTTAGCCAGTTACCACTTTGCAAGAATCATTCAAGTGCTCTTATCTCCTGTTCTAAAAGGCTTTCTTTGACGTGTTCAAACATTAGCTGCTTGTTACAGGAAGACTTACTTTCCAGGAATACAAAGATTCAGTCTTTCATCAAACTGTTTGTAGCGGTACATTTACTCTCCCTGAAAAAATTGTTTCTGTTGATATAGTTCAACTACACCGAAGAAGAAGAAAAAGTTCAGTTCTGAGCAGATGGTTAGGATGACTGACTGTAAGCCAGGGCTAAGAAATTACTAAATATTGCTTGTGTTAAGAGCACTGTAATTTCTCTATATAGCTCTCTTATGATTCTTCAGCTATTTTCTTCCTCTTCAAGAAAAATAGGAGTTAGGAATTATTTCAAGATGTTTTCTCTTTTTCTTTCTTTCTTTTTTATTTTAACCATGTTTTTACTATCTTCTATTTATCATAGCATTTTCCAGCAACCGGAGGACCACAAAAAAGTTTTGTTCCATGATGTGGGAAGTAGCTCTCCAGAAACAGGACCAAGATAGAAATCTCCATCATATTATGAGCATACAAGTAAAGACTCTCAAGATGTATGCGAATCTCTTCATTCTCAAACATTTCCTCTGACTGATTTTAGAAAGCTAAAGGTTTAAGTTTTAATTGTTGGCACTTTTGGAAGTTTCATTCTTAACATATTAGGACTGATGAATAAGGCATGGGACGTTCCACAATATCCCAGCTGAGGGATTATGCAGCTGGACAAAATTATCCGCATTAGTTTAGTTTTTTAAATGATAAACCTTCTTGTTGTAGCTGAGAAATAGAGACAATATAGGACATAAATAGGGACATAATAGGACAAAATAATTCCATAAAAAATAATTTTGAACAAATGTGCCTTTAGCCAGAATGTTTGTGAGATGTTTTGTGGTTACTGCAAAATGAGAATAGAAAGGGATTTTTGAATTCTGAAATATGATGATTTAGAATAGAAAATCTGACTTAGAGTTACTTCCACTCAGAGAAACACAACATGTGATGTGTTCTGCTCCAACTAACCAACATAACAATATGGAATGACAAATCTTGAATATCAAGCACTTGCAATGAAGTTCTCATACATGTTACATCTTCATTCAGGGAATAATTCTGAATAATATATCTAGGTCATAAATGCTCTCATAAAATTCACAAATAGAAAAAGAAAACGAGGTTTGTCTAACAAATGATTTGGAGTGAATTATGTATCCAGCAGCTACCTTGAGTCCCTAATCTATATTTTCTAAAATTTGTATGGGATGTCTCCTCTAAAGATTTTGCAATATAATTACGTAGATCAGCCATTTCCCAGCTGGATCGTCCATGGCATCATCAGTGTGCTTATGTATTCCTGGACAAGACTGCTTTATACACCTTTTCCTTATGCCACTTCCATATTACCTTTCTAAGCAGATTTGTCACCTGTTCTAGGAGACATTGTGGCCTCCATTTCCTTCAGTGACCTAAAATAATTAAGAGCTAAATCTCCCGTCTTCAAGGACTTTTGCATAATCTGAAATTTATGCACATGAGTAGTTTCATTGATTTTAGTGGGTCTATTCACGGGACTACATATAAGTAAACTTTTTTGAAGTTTTGTGCTTTTAGATTTTTTTTTTTTAGGTTCTAATGTTACATGCTTCCTACTTCATTGGTAAATAGATTGTTACTGCTCAGCAATATCTGAAACATACACCGCTAACCAAAGGACCTAGGAATCATGTATAATAAAAATCCCCAATAAAATTAACTGATTTTGTTTACATTTATGTAATTATTTTCAGTTAGGGGTTTGTGATCTAGATGGAAACATATTAAAACAGAAAAAGACTCCACATGTTAGGATTTTCTTTTGCTTTTGAAGGGTACTTTGGGTCAGATGCCCAATAAAACCTCAGCATATCATTGCAGATTACAGAGGTGTTTGGTAGTAAATTTGGCTTTCAGCATTAGGAACAATTGTGTATTTTTTCATCCATTTGTGGAAGTAACATCGACATCAGGACAGGTATAAATGAGGACATCTGTAATGCATTTCTCTGCTTGTAACCTATACAGACAGCACTGGAGTGCAGCAGTCAGCTGAAGGAGCTGGCTTTTGGGAGGGAGAGGCGGAAGGAAAATCTAAATGGGTTAGCTGTTAAGAACAAGAAGCTTTTGATTTAAGAAATATTAAAAGTGAGTTCCTGGATTTTATTCCTGACCCACACCCAATTAATATATTTTCGTAAACCAAGACACTGTATTTGCAGGATTTATTTAATATTAATGGAGGTACTAAAGGGATAAACTAGTACCTGTAGGACGCTTTTAATTTTTTTTTCCCAGGTTTTGTTTCAAAAATACAGACGCTGCTTCTGACCTAATTGATCAAAATTCCTTTTCTTCAGGAAACAGTGCAAAATATCTTTTTTCAAGGCGAATGAATGTGGGGACTGGTGAGAGAGAGAAAGGTAATATATGCTGGAAGAAGTGCCAGAATTTGAAATGGAAATGAACCTCCAGCATAACATGCATTTTGATATTGCTCATACAACCATTCAGAACTTGTACTTCTTCATTTGGATGCATAAAACTAGTTAAAAATATCTGTTACAAACCTTTTCTACCTGCTACTTCTCCAAATTTCTTGGAAAGAGTATTCTTCAAAGTTATCTTATGACTCTTAGAAATTTCCACTTGTAGGAAATCTCACACAAAAATAAGCTTATTAATTAAATAATTTCACCAATTAAAGAAAAAATGCTCAGAATAAATTATTTCTTTTTACCCGGAATTTTTGCAGAAAAGTCCAAGTATCTTATCCCTAATCTAGGCAAAATGTTTCTTTTTCTTCCAGCAGCAAAGTTCATCAGTTCACTTACTATGATAATTATATAAATATTCTAATCACCAGATAAATTACTATAAAGGACTAGGCTTATTGTAAGACAATAGTTATCACCCCTCTGTTAAAGCATTTAATTTGAAGAAATTTTTCAGTAAAGTAAAAAACCATAAAAATCACTACAATATTTTCTTACTGTGCTTATGTGTTTCTATACATTTTATAAACGAAAGGATTGCCTTTCACACACTTAAATTCTGATTTTAAAAACCCCAAACTATTTACACATTATCTCCTGGTTCTTTAGATGAAGTACCGAACAAAGAGTACTGAGACCCCTCCCAAGAGGTTGACCTTTCCCCTGTGATCTAACCTCACTTTCCTCTCTTTTCTTCTTTTCAATAACTGCATGGACACCATTTACCGGATACAAGAGGAATAGCTTACATAAGGACACATAACCCAGGACTCATTTTAATATTCATGAGGTCATTGGAGTTATTAAAGAAATTCAAGAAGGTAGTGAACACTGGATTGCGTTCCTCCACCATATATCTTTTATCTGGCTGTTAAAGTGAGGCATTACTAATGCAGTTTTAGCTTCTCTTTCTATGGAATTGAACTCTTTGGTGGACATGTAATACATGCTCTAGATTCTCCAGTGTGCGCACCTACATTAACAGCCACAACTATTTATAGCTGTTACCAGGGTCCTAAAGAGATGAGAGTTCCCAGACCCAGCATGTTAGCTTCGAACTGACTGAAAGAAAGAAACAAATAATTTAGAAAATTCTCCCCTCAAGTCAAAATCTAGAGGCTCATTTCCCACATCCGATTTTTTTTTTTCAAAACTTGCTAGGAAAGGTCAGATTTAGATTTCAAAAACCACGAGGTGAAAAGGAACCCCTTATTGTTACTGGGGTATTTTTCTGTACAAATCTTCACATCTTCTAATTGTATCTCTCTACAAAACAAGAGATCATTTTAAGAATAAAAAATACAATTACTACATGAAAGGAAATGACATTCAAATGTTGCTAATTAAATGAGGGAGTGGATGTCAATGTTAATGTGTAGGTACATGAAAAGAACCTTATTTTGCAGATGTATGACAGGGCTCCCTGAAGAACACAAGTTTTTCTATATTAATTCCATGGTAGTTGAAAGCTACATAATCAAAAACACCTTCGAAGTTTGGCAGAAATTTAACATTGGCTGTTTAAAAGAAAAGGTCTGTATGGAAAGTTCAGTTTTGTTTTCTTGGGTTTTTTTATTCCCCTAGGGTGACTGTGGTGGAGGAAATATTTTTATCAAGGCCTCAGGAAACGGTGGTTTGGCTGCAGTGGTGCGGATGGTTACATGAACAGAATTCTCTCAGGGCAAAGCCTGCCATTGCTTACATCTGCCCCCAAACTCCTGGACTGCAAGAACTAATGTAAATATCCACCTGGAAATATCCAGTGAGGAAGGGCTGTGGAAGCTGCTACCCTGAAACAACCCTTTGAGCTCAAGTGAGGTGAGTCAGAAATGTGCAAGATATCGGTGTGGATAAGGAGAATCCCACTGAGTTATATTTCAAACAAAAAAATCTATGACAGGCCATCACGTACCTAATATAAATGGACTAAAATGACAAGAAACATAGTTTTCTGATTAAGTCTTTGTGCCTTTCAGGTGAACGCTTACAGCAGAGGCAATGTGGCACCCTGAAGCTTGCAAAAATCCTGTAAATATTTTAAAGGGCAGTTTTACCAATTTTCATTTCTCTTTTCAGGACTTTACAGCCATTTTTCACTTGCCCCTTCTAAAACAGGAAAGTCCATTTCCTATTCCAGACTTGAAAATTGGTGCACATAAATCTGTAGATCTATCTGGGTTCTTCTGCTGTAAGTCTGCCCATTCTGAACACCTTACAAACGGTTGACTTTTTCTTGGCTTCTTTAGAAAATATGGAATGAAAATGTTGACATCAGCTGTCAGGCTCTTACATCCAGTCATTTCTTGATTCCCAAAGGACCTTCCATATGTAAAGTTCATTTATAACATCATTTATGAGTTTAATCAACACTCTATCTTTGATAACCATTCAAACATGAGCAGACAAGTATCTATACTGATGGATATCATTCACGAAAATTCTCTTTTAGGCTATCATAGTTCAACTTTTCTTTTCTCTGTGTATCCCACTTTTGAGATACTTCCCAGCATGTTATAGTTTAATTTTCTCCACAGCCCAATTTTTTCATTAGAT
Organism: Cnemophilus loriae; assembly: GCA_013397755.1. Lineage (NCBI taxonomy): Eukaryota > Metazoa > Chordata > Aves > Passeriformes > Corvidae > Cnemophilus > Cnemophilus loriae. Next base: position 943,391 of record VZTF01008312.1, read on the forward strand.
ATTTTTCTACAAGAAACTCCTAGTTTCCAAGCTGAAGAGCAACAGATATTTCTCTGTCTTCCACTTTCTTCACCATAAAATATGACAAAATACACCCTATTTTCTTTTTGTGTTAGTGGCTGTCTGTACCTTTACTTGTAGCATTGTCTTCATTTTCAATTAATTTTGCTAGGTGTCAGCAATCATCTCTTAGCTAAGTCATACATATTTGGAAATACTACAGGAATCTCAGAGGAAAATGTCATGGCAGGTCAACAATAAATTTTGGGAGGGGGAGATGAGGGTCATGGAGGCAGGGGAGAAATACTGTTATAAGATTACAGCTGATACCAGGCATAATTTTTACAACTGGCCAATACATTGAATTATTAATTCCATACAACTAAATTTTAAAACAATATAGTGCATTAAGAACAGATGATAAAATAGACTGTATTCTGGTTTACCTCTTTATTTGCCAAACCGAGGTATTCCCACTAAACAAGGACTAGTATCTGGCAAATTGTCTGGTTTTCAACATGTGATGTTCAGCTGGTGGTACGGGAAGCTGAGCTTTCTCTGCAGTCATGAAGGATTAGCAGCAGCTTTGGTAGCACTACTGGTAGACCAGAAAGAGTCTGAGACTCGGAGTTCTTTTTCACATTCACCTTGCCTCAGACTTCATTTTTCTTTCTTCAAATATTCTAGACTCAGTAGCAGCCAACAAAGAGTCCAGGGAGATAATCTTGTTTTGTATACATTGAAAAAATCCTGCCAGTCTTTCTTTTGAAGAGTTCTAAGTATTCTGTGCCTGAGAGCAAAGGCCAGAAGTTTCAGAAAGATTCATAGGATTGATATAAATCCAAACTCATCCTAACTTGGACAAGTGAGGAACATTTGGGAAAATATTTTCACCAGAGTTTTCACAGTATTGCAGACTCATGTAGGTTGAAAGGGTCTTCAGGAGGTCTCTGGTTCAACCTTCTACTTAAGAACAAGTTCAACATCACATTCAGAAGCCAGGTTGTTCAGGACTTTGTCCTGTCAGGCCTTGAGAACCTCTAAGGGTGGATTCCATGACGTCTCTGGGCACCTACTTCTTCAGTTAAAAACATTTTTTCTTACATCCAGTCAGAACATCTCTCATTCCAGCTAAGTCCATTATCTCTTGTTCTTTAGCCATGCACCTCAGTGATAGACTTATCTCTGCATCTGAATAGCCTACTCATAAATGTTGAAAGGTGGCTCTGAGGTTCCCCTGCAGCCAGCTCTCTGGGCTGACAAAACCCAGCTGCTACAGATAATCATTTTTTACAGGAAATGTGCTGTTAGCCCCTGGATTATACCGATTTATGTCTTTCTTGCTTTGGGTTCCCCAAACCAAACACAGTATATGGATGTGGCCACATATAGGAGAATAATCATTCCTTCAACATACCACGCACTTCCCACTGAACAGTGAACTGGGATGGGTATTTAGGAAATAGGAAGCCCTTACCCTCTGAGGTAGGGAGTCAGGCAATGGGCATAACCAGTAAAACCAGCACAGAAAAGGTGCACAAAAAAGCCAAAGGGGTATCTTCATGGGTAGAACAGAGATCAGGACAGCTTAAGGATGTCTAAGCCCGACTGAAAATTCTGAGATGAGACTTTTACTGTAAACAGTGAATCTCATGCTGAATTGACAAACGATTTCACTACAGTGAGTGAAAATGGAGCTGGGTTAAAGGACCACCTATGAGGAAGACATTGAACTGAGAAGGCTGTGGCAGATTGAAATTTAGAGGGCATCAAGGTTTGGGAAAATGCAAGGTGACATCTGTAAAAATAAATAATATGTGAATACATAATCAAATGCAAAACATTATGAATATTTAAAAGGCAAATTTTTTGAGTTCTTGACTATGTCATTAGAGCTTTTGGTTGTGTGTAACGTGTATCATTAAAGTCTATTTTTTATTTGCATCATATCATATACTGTTATAAGCACTTGACTTTAAATTCCAAACAAAACTAAGAGCAGCCTATTTCTCCACCTTAGTTTTATTGACAAATAATGGAACATCAGCAGAGCTCTCTGAAGGAAACTCAAAACCTCAGAGGCTGTTCAGCCTTTTTCTATTCTTTTTAAAACTGAGATTTTCTTTTAAAAGAAACACTGAAATTAAGTTTTCTACCTTTCAATTCCCTCCAGCTGGAATCAGGAGTCATAATCTCTGGCTTCTTGAAGAGCAAAACTTGTTTAAACCATTCATGAAGGTTACTATTTTATGCACATGAGTAATGCAGCCTCTAAGTTGAACATGATGTTATCTCTAGAAATGTTCTGCATAAGATTTATCTTCAAAGATATTTCTGAACTTAACTAAAGCATATCTTTGCACTTAAGTTTGATTTGATAGCGAGTCGAACAGATTTGTTTGTGGTTTTCTATGCTCTTCTCCATACTGAGAAGTACTCTTTACTAGCTACATATTGGTAAAAAGAGTAGTAAGATTATTAGCACAGTTTATTAGCATCCACAGTTCCTTGACAAAGAAAGAAAGGAAGAAAACAAAAGGCTGAGAGAAGAAGCAAGAAAAAAGGACAGGAAGGGAAAGGAAAAAGGAAAGGGAAAAGGGAAGGGGAAGGGGAAAGGGAACACAGAAATATAAAATATGATCATAAGTCTATCAAAGCGTGTGGGGACTTAGAATATTATAAAGAGACTCGAAATACAGTAGCAAAATAAGGAATAAGTGTACAACCATAATTCAGCTTTCTTCGAAGACTGCATAATCAGTCTGAGTGTTGAGAAGTCAGGTTATTGATTCTAAACTAATTTGTTTCTCTTCAGAAAATGCCACATGCTTGTTTAAAACATTAATTTGCTATCATTGTATCAAAACTCTATACCCTTCAGTTAATAGTGTGCCGCCTTGCAGAACTTGTAAATTCACTACTTCATGCTTCCAGTCTCTCCTGCCTGGTTCTGGCTGCTTAGCTAGGTTCGTCTCTTGTGAAGTGTCGCTAGAATGAGGATCCCAAGCAGCACAACCAGGATCACTAACAGAAGGAATCAGGATGAACCCTGGAATATGTAGTCCAGGCAGAAACATTGTCCTGTAGTGAAGGCTGGAAGCCTGAAGCACTGTCTTGCCACTGACATGAGGCCACATGTCAGTATTTCCACAGAGAAATATTTTCTTTCTCAAGTGAAGTATTTTTGGGGGTTGATTTTTTCATCAAAATGTCAACATTTGACACACATAATGTCAATTTTCCAGCTATTCTACAGTAAATTGCACCCGATAAAAATGTATGTGTATCTCCTCTATTTTTCCATACTAGCCGTTTTTTCAATAAGAAATTATGGAAAAAAGTCAAGATATGTCAGGATCTATAGGCTCTAATAGTGGGATTCATCCAACAAAGTACAAAAATCTATAACTGAGAGACATCTACATCTGAAGTTGTCACCCTGGACTCTTCATAATCAATGGAGAGAAATAGCCACTTTTAGGGTATGATTTATCTCATCCTGAAGTAGAAGGCTAAAATAGGTCAGCTGAATCATGTTTTAAAAGCGTCTCTTTCTCTCCATTGGCATTAGAAGAAATCTATGGTGACACCTTCAGACACTGACACTCAAGTTAAATAAATTTACTTATGCCTGAAGAGTCCATAGAACTGTTATTCACAAACTTGTCCTTTTGCACCATAATTTCACCTGTTCATTTTATTCGTTTCCAAATATATGATGACTTGTTCTTCTCTCGTTTTTCCCTGTTAGACCAATCTTTTTATTTTCATTTTTTTTCTACCCACATTGCTTTGCACATCGTTTTCCTATTCCCCTCACCATCACAAAATCAGGCTTGAAGCCAGCAATTTCAAGCCAAAATCTGAGATAAATAAACCATGCCATATTACCAAAACTGCAAGATTCTGCAGTACTGCCTACTTTTCTTGTTAGTGTCACCACTAATCTGTGGTCTTTTGAAATACAAGCCCTGTAACCAAATTATTTACACCAGTTGTCTGATATAGGAGGACAGGATCAGACAAAATATTTTCCTGTTTTGTTTCCCTGCAAGGGGAAAAGGTGTTTACACAGCACGCTTTAAGAAAGGATGTTATCTAACATAATAACAAATTTCCAACTTCTCTGTACCTATTTATGGATGCCACAAATTACAAAACTGTTCTCTTTGATGCCTTTGCTCACATATGAAGCAAGGATTTTCCAGTAATTGCAGTGGCTTGAGAGTGAAGACTGCAAATACAAAGTCATATAATTGAGTTAATAGGTGTTATAGTCAACACAACCCTTCTGCATTTTGCCATGTCACAATCCTAGAAGTACGTGCCAGAGACATTGATATCTCTTTTGAGCTCCTCTGGAAATGAAGCGTGAATGAAAGTCTAAACAGTGGTTGCAGATCTTTTCCATTAATTTCTCCAACATGGAGCAGCATTGCCTTAGCAGCACACTGAAGGAAAGCAAACAGCAATAAATCTGACTTCCCTCCGGGTAAACCCTGCAAAGGAATATAAAACAGTGAGGTACGAGGTATGAATTTCGCTTCAATGCACCAGTAATCTGATTGGACTAAATCTGGGGTGGAAGACTCAGATTAACTCCCAGCTACATACTGCAGGTTTTCAAATTTTCATAGTGCAAGAAGCAAAGAGGAACTCTTAGATCGTCTAATCTACTTTCTCCTTGATCACAGGCACTTATCTTTCACACAGTTATCCCTACCTTGAGCCAAATAGTTTCTCTGCAGCTAAAGTATATCTTCCTGAGAGTTATCTAATCTTGATTTGAAGATCTCAGGAGATGGAAAATCCACCACTTCCCTCTATAATGTGTTCTGATAGCTAATAGCTATCAGCATTAAAAGTGTGTGCCTTATTTCCAATTTGAATTCATCCAGCTTCAGGCTCCAGCCTTTGGTTCGTATTATGCCTTCCTCCACTAGATTACAGTCCTTTCATATCCATTATTTTCTGCCTGAGAAGGTATATATGCCATAAGCAAGTCACCTCTCAATCTTCTGTTCATAAACAGAAAGATCCAAATCTCTCACCAGAAGGCATTTTTTCCCATTTTTGACACATTTCTGTATTTCCTCTCTACACTTTCCAGTAGCTTCATTGAGTCTTTCTGAAAATGAGGACTGCAGAGTTGATGCAATGCTCCAACATTGTCCTCCCCAAGTTATAACAGAAAGATCAACTCTCCTGCTCCCCCGGTGACCATTCAGCAATCATGTTGGGTGTTTTCCACATCATCCCATTCTGAGCTATTGTTTGGTTGCTTATCTAGTATGAATCCTCTGTACTTTAAGCCATTCTTTTCAGTCATTCCGAAATGATGAAACCACACGTTGTGTGGTTTTCATCCTCACTTCTAGAAACATAAGAAAGGATTGGGCTGTATTAAAGTATCCTATTTCTAACAACTTAGTTTACTAAGCATTCTTTTCTACCTACACAGTGTTCTGTTTGTTTTTTACCACTGACTTATCCATAAATTTTTCCAGGAGTAATTTTATGCTGCCTTCTGGACTGTTAAAACATTTGAAATTATTCCTCTGGTACTAGCTCTTGTGAAGTCAGAGGAGAAACATCCCATGTTAGCTTTGCATTGTTTTGTGTAAGAGCAGCAGCAGGGAAACGGGTCTGACAAGTAATATTGTCTCTTTACCTTCTATAGCACTTATTATATGTTAGGACTCATTCAGAATTATCATCAATGTGCTGAACATTTCTTCAGCCACTCATAGGAATTCTTAAGTGCTGGTTTTCCAGTACTGGGGATTTCAGAATGTTAATCACTTGTTTTTGTTGTTAAACACCCCTTTTATTACTAATGGGAAATTCTCTTCATTATCCTTATATGATAACAGTAGGCCTGAACTTTTTTTTTACCTTGAGTGGTTAAGTCACCTAAAGACATTAGTTTTGATGCATGTAAAAGTATTGCAGAATTTGGAATGACCTAGATTAACAGCTGTAAGTTAAGGCAACCAGGTATGACAGGATTTAAATGTCATGCCAAGACCATAAAGAAGTCTGGTTTCTTTAACTTTTACATACATAAATACATATATATTAAAAAATCACCCATGAGCTGGGGAAGGAAAGCTCAAATCTCCGTCTTCTTGAATGGGAATAAGGTTCCTGCTCTCTTGTCTCATAGAAAATGGTGTAAGAACTGAGATAAAGTGATTTTTACTGAATAAATTCTGAAGTTTCACCACATTTTCTAAGTACCTAGATACATATTTGGCTCTTAAAAGCAAATCCAAATGCTGCTTAAAATGTTTGGGGTTTTTTATGCTGAAAATATAAATTAAAAAATGCATCTGTTCATATTTACCTGAAATTAAATATAACACTTACCAAAGAGCAAAATATCAATTTAATAAACACATAATCTTACTTTATCAGATTCAAACCAGGAGTGCTTATTAAGTTCGCACTTTCAATATCATACTGAGCAATTTTTCCCCTTCAACTTTCTGAAAGTTCTGCAATATATGTAGATTATTTTCTCTGGCAAAAATTAAAAATGCTATCCTGTTTAAATCTGTGGTTTTAATCCATTTTTGCTTGGTTCCTCCAGCTGCTTATGTTAATTTTCTGCACTTTATGGCTTCTAATGGGGTATACCTAGCTTAGGTCCATATTACGTTTGTCAACACAAAGGCTTCAACTAGTAATGTCATTTTGTATCATCCATTTACTCCAACCAAAGACAGTACCTACCCTGCCCGTGAGCCGGAGCCTCCTCTGCCAGTGCAGATCATTGGCCCAGCAGAACGAGGTCCCAAAGCCTCCATGTTCCACAAAAGCAAAACCTTCATCTTCAAATGTATTGTGCAGCCAAAGTTTCAGCAAGAGTGTTCGCTGTCTTTTGCTCTTGCTTTTGGGGTCAGAAAGATTTCCCAGAAGATCATGTTTATTACCTTCTTCACAGCTTTCATCTGCTATTTCATTTTATTCTGGTGGATACAACGTAAGTATAAAGACTTACTGATTTTGTTCATAAAGCTTCCCAGTTGTAGTATGATTAACTTGCAGTTTGCTCTTCAGCAAAAAAATTGAGAAATATCTGGAGGTGATCTGAGGCAATAAACAGTAGTGTTCCTCATCTGTGTCCATACCAGTAATTAGAAGAGGTTCAGGAACTAATCTTTTCCCCGGAGTCCACTGGTGCCAATTGGTGATGTCTACACTGCTTATGACTTTGCCTTTTTTTGGGGTGCAGATTTATCTTTGAATCACCTTCAAACATAGTCTGCCAACCACTAAGCAGCATAGACCTTCAACATGATATTTTCAGGACCACAAAATCGCATTCATGCTGTGCCTAACAATTAGCACGCACTCACAATTCATTAAAGTCAGCCAATATACCTAGAAGATTCCTATTTATTTAGCTACCTAATCTCCTCTTTTACAGGGTGTTAATTTAGACAACTCAAAATTCATACTCTAAATGTCTTTGCTGAATCACTTTTGTATTATTTGATCACCTATGGCTTAGATTTTCCAACATCCCCTTTTTACCCAACGTCAGGCTTGACTGAATGTCATTACTGAGCTCCATTCCTTCAGTGGCAGGAGTAGAGTTTACACCTGATAGGATTCAGCTTTGGATTATCCTTAAAATGGGAGAGTTCCAATTGGGGCCCTGTCAAAGGCACACAGATTTAAGCCACTGCATTAACCACTGAGATGCACTTCTGGGGTTGGAGGAAGCAGCCTGCAAGGCTGATGACTCTGGGAGCCTGGCTGAAGTGACCTGCCCAGCACTGCCACCCAGCACCGCCTCAGGGAGATTTCCTCAGCTACCTGAGAGCCACCCAGTCCAGGTGCCTGAAGCTAGAGATGATTTCCATTTTGTGGGGAAAACAAACAAACAGAACAAAAAAAAGACAACTAACATGCAGTTCAAAGACCTTTTATCCTGGCATGGCTGCATGTTCAGACACTGACAGCTTCCTCTGAATCATGCTGTACTACAGCCCCAGACAGAAGAGTGAATTAGATAATACTGACAATCAGTGCCTATTCAAATGCCCATTTTTATCTGAAATAAATACTGCCAGTACCAGAGAACAATATTTAGGATAGAAAAATCTCACCTGTCTCTACTGTTATGTAATGTAATAGAAGTGAATATACTTAATTAAATAAAATGGTTACATACCACCTTGCTTCTTATGACATTTATCTCAAAAAAGCTACTCAGGGCAGTCCAGTACTGTGTTAAGGAAATGAGAGGAGCACTTATTCCTTCACATTAGTTAACATGTCAAAAGCTTTTTATCTCAAAGATATTAAATGGTAAGAACAGTGTGTTTCAACTTCTAAATTGTCATACATCAAAGATTTTGGAGGACTTCTTTTTTAAATTGACAGTTGTCATTTAATATACCATATGATCCAAAGCATATTATTTCTGAATGTTACCAGGGAGATTTCATTGGCTTTTGTGACATTTCCAGTCTTTGGTATAATTGGCTAACAGCTTTTTTAACCTAATGTCTTTTAAGAAATAGTGTATCTGGTGGTCTGGGGTATCACATCTACTGTTTTCTCTTTGTTGTCCAAAAATGTTACTGTAATGATAAAAAGTGACATTATTTTAAAAGATAAGAAACACCAAAATTATTTTCTGTCTGACCTTTACAGTTACCAGAACAAGCGGCTTCTGTTAGCAAAATAGTTCAAGCTTTTTATTACAAAGGATATTTGGCAGTATTCCATAAGAAAAAAAAATACGTGTAGTTCTTGTCAAGGGAAGTCATTAAGCCCTCTCTCCTTATGCCATGCTAACATTTTAACAAAAATAAAATTCGGGGTATTTTAAGATAGAGGAGGAAGTTGACTGTGAGAGGCAGGGATATTTCACATAACACTCTTTATGAGTGTACTAATGTAGTTTTATGTCTTTGCACCACTTTGAAGCAGATACGGTGGGTTTACCCAAGAGTTCAAGGAGATTTTGATGACCTTCATTTCCCAGCTGCACATTTATGCGTTCAGAGTTTTCTTCTTCACCGTGGTCTGTTTTGTTATTAGAATGATGCTCCTTCTTTAGGGGAGGCTGGGAGGTAAGACAGATAAATGGCTCAATGGCTCAATGAGGCTAAATTTCTATGTTTATGATTTTTAAAATAATTATGGCTACTCCTCATTGCTTCTGTTTTTCCCAGGTAAAGGCTTACAAATCAATTCTTAGCTCCACTCCATACCTCTCATTTTTGATTTTACAGGTTATCACAGAATGTGAGGGGTGGAAGTGCTTGGGATTTCAAAGTCGCATCCAGCACAGATCCTTTTAACCATTCTTGTTGCTCTGGTTCTTAAGCCCAAATAAGGATTATATATGTCTTGCTTTCAGCTCACATGGCAAAGATATGACATTGTTGTCACTGGTGCTTAAGAAAAACTGTATGAGTCACATTACAACAGCAACAAAAGTTAGAACAAAGCCCTCTTTCTTGTTGAAAGAGTTTGCTGGCTTACTGTCTTTTGCTCAGCTGGTGGTACTGAACACAGCCTGCAAATGGATGAAATATATTTTAGGTGCATGAAAGCAAAAATAGTTTTTGAAAACGTAACATTCCTTTAGGAAAATAATTGGAGGCAGCTATAGTCATTAGCTCTGGAATACGTAATTCTTCCCACGATTCTTAATATAAATTGAATGCTGTTGCATGGCACAGCATTAAAGAATATATGAGTTAAATATCTTCCTGCTTAAAGACGAGTGGTCTAAACCCTGAAAAATTACAGTATATGCAAATGAACATAAAGGACTGACTTTACTGACCATTTCTTTGTGTTTGGGGGATAGATTTCTGCATGGCATAATATTTCCACTTGCATTGGTTTCCTGGCATGAAAATGTTTATTGCACTCATTAGCTAAGAGGATGTCGGCACTGGTCCAATGAACACAGATCTGCCTTCTGATTTCAGCCATTAAATTGCAATGGGATTCATAGGCTTAACATTGTGGGTGTGAGAATAATAAAATGGAACTCCATCTTTAGCCCAGTTACCATGGATGCAGTTAAAGGTCATAGTGGCAGCTGCTAACTAGTTGCCTTTTTAGCTGTATTTCCCCTCTTGCTACGTGTTTTTGTGTACCTTAGTTTCTGCAGGTCTGCCTTAGAGCAATTCCACTTCCTTAACTTGGCATATGGGTGTCTTCCTCAACACGATCGGTGCATTCCCATAAATATGCTTGTTATGGGCATCCCTTTATTGAATTATTTGTGATTTAATGAAAAATGAATGCAAAGACCTTAGCAAAAAACCAGAGATGCAGCCTGCTCAGCACCCCGAATTATTTCTATTTTCTGCACTCCGCTTCACATTCCTAGCTGGGGGTGGGAGGAAAGAAAGAAAAAAGCCCTGTATATAGTGAATTCCCATCTCAGTTTAAACTCATAATGGGTTCAGGCACTGAGGCATTCACAATGTGGAACATCAACTACTACTTCTCCATTCGGCCCAAAGTCCTAGGAGTTAATTCCCTGTACTGCATGAAGTGTCAGAGTAATTACCGCTGATCAGCCCTATTTCTCAGCATTCTGTCCTGCTTTGAGAGGCACCCTGTTTATTGATGCACCGCCACCTCATCACAGTGCTTTCATTCAGGCAAGCTGCTTAATCGAAAGGGCTTGGACAATGCAGGATTTTCAAAGAGAAGAAGTGGAAAAAAAAATTAAAAGTAGCCAAGTAAAATAAAGTGAATGGTAAAGAAACCTGAAAGCTCTACAAAATATTTCCTTATGTCAACACTTCATTTCAATAGATTTTAAAACTCTTATTCATTTCCAAAAGAAGGTACTGTGAGTCTTTTCCGTGGTGACTCAACTATGCGATCACAAGTTTTGAAGATTTTTAAGAACACAGTGCTGGAAGCCCTCCTTGAGGAACATTTATCGGGTTTTGTTCAATTCATATATAGCCAATGACTGTGTCAACCTTACGAACCACAATGAAAAGAAATTTTTTTTTAAGTTTTTACCTCTCTGTTTTAAAGATACATTTCTACAACTTGTCATTTTCTGAAAATAAATTAAGTACTACTTAAGCCAAGTTATATTGCTTCCACGCAAGGGTGGCTTCTGGTTCTCTTTGGCAGGATGCCAATTTGTTCATTTTTATTTCAAACACAATGTGAATCTTTTAATTCGAATATAGTTGATAAGTGTGATGGCTATGAAGCCTACACTGTGACTTATTCGTCTTTTCCCTCTCCTTGCACTTTCGTGAATTTTAAAGGGTGGCAGAAAGTTACACTGAATTCATTTCAACTTAAATACTTTCAGGCTTTGTGTGTTTGTTAGACACAGAGAAGATAGACTTATTTGGGCTAGCATTTTCATTAGGATTCGGTGTTTTCCTTGATTAAGTTGCTTTTGGGCACTTGTATATCTGAGGCTACGCAGACTGTAGTAATTTTCCAGTTGATCCTATTTTGACTGGAGGAGTGAAATATATTGTCCCATGGAAGAGGAAACAAACAGGTAATGGCAAGCATAAATGTAAACAAACCAGTTATCTAACTGTTTGCTGAGATTCTTTTAATGACATCACTCCCCTCTGTGGCATTGCTTCATTAAAAAGTAATTTTTCATAAGTTGTGCAGCAGTGTTGTTGAAAATAAAAAAATAAGACTGCTACAACTGTTCCAGTGTCCTGTTTTACTATTTCCTCCACCATACTTTAAATCAGAGAATTTCTTCCTGTGCCTTGTTTACTGTTGATATTTTCTGGCTGATTGGATAGGAATGACATTTTGACAATTTACTGTAGCAGTAAGCACTGTAAAAACAAAAGGTGCTGATGAAAACTCAGAACCCATTATTATGTAAATTATGGCTGGCTAACACAGATTCCATCTCCCAGTCACCATCATTGAGACCAGTTTTACTCAATGATAATAATTTTCATGATTGCAGTCTTCAGTGAGATCAGAAATATGCTCTAGCTGTTGCATTTATCTACAGCGGGTACTTGACCCTTAATTAAATTCTGAAACTTTTTTATATAATAAGGTAAAATACAGCTGACACTTCAAACAAAGAGCATCAAACATAGATCTACCAAATAAGATAAAGGTATTTCAGACTTACCTTCTTGTAATGCTAGCAAACACGAAGACAACAACTTCCTTTGAAAGAGACCTTAAAGTTTAAAATGAAAAAAAGAAATGATAGCATTCTGCTGGGCAATTTAAATGTTGCACTTCAGTGCTGTGTCTGCTAAATGTTGGGCTTTCTCTGCAGAATGGTCTTGAACTTTATATTAAAATATGCATGACAGGAAAAAAAACAAATGAGCTTTGAGTATATAAATGATGTTTGCTCCCCTATATTATTGCGTTCATAAATGCAAAAAGATTATAAGGTAAAATAATGTTATTTAATGTTCATCACTAACTTTCATAAGACACTAGACTCCTAAATCTTGAAAACTGTGTTTTGTAAAACTATTCCTCCTAAAAACAACTTAGAAGCAACTGAAGATGCTGCACTACTGAGCTACTGTTCTGCTGCTAACTGAAGTAAAAATGATTAAACATTGCCCAAGCAATTAATTTGGCATATGTTTATGTATATATGTTTCAAAGTTAAGACTGGGGGAAAGGGGTACACTGTAGAGAAAAAGGAAGTGGGGCTTTTCATTTAATATTTACGTATTTTAAGACTGCCCTGTAAGCTTTTGGTATTTCTTTCCTCTCTCTCCTCCCCATTCCAGTTTTTCCCCCTCCTTCCCACTCTCTTCACCAGTTTTTCAAATGAGAAAATAGCCATTTCAGGTAAGCAGCAGCAGTCCAAGTGAGCAGTAACAGTCAAGCTAAAAAGCTAGGGTATTATAAAAATGGAGATTCACTATTTCTTTAGACATAGCACTTTGCTAAACTGTCAGTTCATAGAGCCAATGAGCTAAGAAAAGTAATTACTTAAGTGGATTTCATGAAGAGTAGAAAGATGATTGTGCCACATTAAATAACAATTGTATCCTTAATGATGTGTTGGACTATAATACAAACATCCTTCTGCCATTATATGCAGTACAATATACCTTTCTAATTACTCTGGTGGCTTCCTCTTCGTTTATTGAGATGCTATGCTTTCAGAGACTATGTGAGCACTATATGAGCTTTTTTTTTTTTTAAATTACTGTGAATGCAGCTGCATGGTCATTGATAAATTGGTTATAAATTACTGACGCATTATATATGAATGGAATCATTGTGTTTTCATTTTTGTTGTCTTCATAAAATATAATTTCTCTTAGATGAGATGTAATGAAATTCCAAAAAAATTACTTTTCTGTGGTTTTTTGGCATTTCTAGATATGTAAAGAGAATAGTAATGTAAGTCCAGATAATTAATAAGGCAGATTCAAGACAATATGTCAAACCTATAAACAAAGATAGAACTGGGTAGATAATTTGGTATTAATAATTTCAGTGATTTCTTCCTCACAGCCTGTGACTCCTTGGGCATCCTTGGGCTTCTTGTTTGTGGTCCCTGAAAAAGATATTTTATCATCTGAAAGTTTAAATATATTGCAAGGATAATCCTTTCCACTAAAAATATTTTTTGATTGTCTCAAAATACAAAAAGGTTGAAAACCGCTTCTCCATTTCATTGCTTATATTCTGATCCCTTAGAGATGGAAACCCTACACTCTCTTGCACAGCCTTCTATAAATCAGTATGGTTTCTATGATTCCTAGAGTTACTTTTGTGCACTGTCTGACCACTCATTAGACTTGATTTCCTAACATTCTGTCAGCACAGAGAATACTTGGACCGAGTTAAAATTTACACACATTAATAGTCCCACTGAAGATAAAAGAAACATCTTTTATGTGGAAATTCTTCCAAATATATAAAAGGATTAAAGAACTAGGAAAAAAAATCATAGAACTGGACAATTCTGGATTCTCTGTCAGAGCCTCACTTAACTCTTACAATAGAATTTTTTGTGTAAACCAAACTTGAATAAATAAATGAACAAAATACTTCTCTGCTGTCTCTCAGTAGAGATGCACTCCTTTAACTCATAACTCATGCTCTTCTGCTATCAATTAGTGCCATTAATAACAATAATTCTATGAACCGTTCAGATTGCTTTTATCCACATTTCATTGCAGCTCCAAATTAGGTAGTTGGTTGGGAATTTTATCAGGAAAATCGATACAATATTTTCAAAGTTCCTTACCACTGTTGGGTGACCTGAAGTTAGCTAAGAGGAAAGAGGATAATATCCTGGTTTTGGAATATAGCAATAATAGGAAAAAATATGTCATAGCATGACCAAACTATTTTGTGGTTCTCATCAATATTATATTCCCTTCGTGAAAAACTAGGGTACATTATACAGCTAGTTTCGCATCTGAATGTTCACACATCATCAGACTAAGAAGAGACAATGTCCACAATTTGAAATAAAACCCATGTATAAAATTCATCTGCAATTAACATAATCCATATCCTACTAGCAGCTCAGCAAGTATATTTCCTCTTTAGTCACAAGTTCTACTGGTACAGTAAGAGCTCTGTGCTTGGATCGTGTGCTAGGCAGAATTATGGGAATCTTTATAAACTCCCTACTGCACTGCTTGGTTAGCTAATTTCAAGATTAGTAAATGGTCCTTGGAAAGTAAGCAGAGTAGTTCCCCTGTTACTGCATCTGAAACATATATACATAGACATATATTCTTCTGAAATCAACCATATGAAGCCTGAGGGGAAAAAAAATAGTGTTGCCTGATAAAACTGCAACTGAGTGAAATTTTTGTACTGAGGTGAGCAAGTAGCAACTGAGAATAATCTGTCATTTTTACCTGTACTCATTATCACCTGCAAAGTACCCGTTACTCAGTACTACCCAGAACTGGGCCCTCTATGAGGTGACAAATTCTGTTGGTCTGTTTTCTAGAAGAGAAGAGTGGAACAATCTTCTTCTTTGTTCTGAAGTTTAGCACTTACCTACTTGGATTTGCTCAAATCCAAGCACATCATATCTAGAAAAAAAAATGAAATATATTATTGAAAATGTGTTGCTTATGGCATTTTCCACTGCTTTTGAGAAACAAATTCTGCTGTGAAAGAAAGCAAAATGTGAAACTGGACGAAGATTGTTGTATATAATGATTCGGGTACACTTTGTAAATTATAACTGTCATATCATATCACACATCTTTCTGACTGCCAGAGAGGATGGTGAGTCAGTCTCTCTTTATGTTTGGGAAAAGTTACTCCTTCCCAAATTAGTAACTCATGTACAAGAGACATATAAGTTACATCTGAGACACTGAGAATTCTGTTCAGCGGGGAACTTCAACAGTGTTAAGGCACCTAATTGAAAGTTTTCAGTCTTAATCCTTAGTCAGAGGATGCCTTGCTTCTAAGCTCCCAGACTCTGCTGAGATCTTGATTTTCAGCAGGGTGTCTAACAGTCATTGTTGTCTGAAATCCTTGTAGCTAGTAATGCTTCAGTCTTAAAAAAAAAAAAAAAAATAATAATTACTCAGCTTTCCCTTTCTGCTGGGTTAAGGCACCATTTTTGATTTTCAGGTGCTTGTTTTAGGTTATCTCCAGATCACATGAAATAGGCTGAAGATAAAACTCACCTCATCTACTTCCAAATATTGGCATCTAGTTTCCTTCAGAACAGCATGAATGAGACTGACATGGAGAAACAATTTCCTGGAACTTACCTATTAACTGTTGCTTACCAAAAAACAGATTGTCTACTGTGGTGATAGCAGTGAAAGATGCAGGCAGGGATATAGTTCCTCAGCACCTGCCTTCTTGAGGACCACAGCCATTTCTGCTTATTTTCATCATCTCAGAAGCTGGTCAGACCTGCTGGGACCCAGTTCTGTTTTTGCAACAATCCAGAGTAGATCTGTGTTATAGACAGACTTGCTGATATCTAAAAGTCCTGTATAACTCTGATCATGAGAGTCAGCCTTGATAGCCAAGAATCAGAATGCTTTATTGCAAATCATGTAGAAATTATTTTTTCTGTTCAAATTTCCTTTCAAAGACTTGGAAGTATCACCAGTTTGTCTTGGCAACAGCTCTGCCGCATGGGAAAGTCACCTTACCAACATCATAAAGGCAATCAAGCTTACCTAAGATCATAAGGCAAGGCTCTGTGGAGGTAAGAGAAGTGCCTGTGTTTGAAATCTGTATCTGAAGCACAAGTCCATTCTTCTCCCTCTGAAAGGGAGAATACTACGATAGTCAGTAAAAGTCTGGGATGGATTAATCTTTGCAAAATTCACTCTTTAAGTACGTTGGCTGCTCAGGCAGTACACAACATCTACCGTGGTATGCAGGTCTGCTCTCCGCATAAATGGGTGTAGAGCTACAGCCTGACATATTCCAGCAGTGCATGACCATTAGAAAGTAGTGGAAGTATGAAACTGGACTTATAGTGAGACTTTTCACCTTGATTTTATCCAAGTGTCAGGAAGCTGATTCTCCTGGCCCTCTAAAGGGTGTTGTTGCCTCTCGCATGCCATTGCCTGATCCTTAGCGCAGGTCCTGAAGGTGCTGCAGAGGTTTTGCATTCCACCTTCGAGTGAGTTGGACTTATGAACTGGAACTAAGATCAGAACTGGCAGCTAGGCTCATGCCAAATTGAAGTTTTATTTATTTGATCATTTCATTGCAAGGTAGACACTGTGTCTGTGGTTTATATCTTTAAAATCAAATAAACTATTTATATATAGTGAAGAACTGTAAAACACATAGACCTTATTCACTAATATTTTTATGGTTTCTTTACACTTGACAAGTAAAGAATTTGTGAAAGTGTTTTTTGTATCCAAATCCCACAGATTTCTTGGGGTATTTTTTTAATTAGGAAAGGGTACAATCTAGATTAGTAACACAAACTTAGCTCCTGTTTTTCCTTAACATGCAGCATGAACCCCTCTGACTGAATTTCTAATACACATTTTTTATGGAATACATTTGATGAAAACTTAAGAAAATACCATCAACTTTTATCTATTTAACATTTTCAAGTTATTAAATGAGAATACCTCATGTGAATTTCAGGTCAGAGTGGAAATATAAATTAGCTACTGTTTTCCTTCCCATCCTGATAATATTGTTTTGTTTACATCACCATGGAAAGCTTTATGCAAATTTTCTTGCCACACCATATCCATTATACCTTAAAGAGAAAACAGTCTAATAAAAATTCTCAAAACAGCTATTACTTGTAGGAAAGGGACCTAAAGGTCTGCAGTCTTTCAAAGTGTCATTGCTACTAACTGGAGCTTCATAGAGGAAGAAATCAGAGTTGTTCTTTCAAAGGGACAAATTACAGTGTGCTCCAGATGAAGCCAGCAAAGCCATGGAGAGGCTGCAGTTTGCATGCTGGGTCTCATGTGATATTTTGGTCCTGTGAACATGGGGCTGCTGGATGTTTTTGCCACTCATGCTGACAGTTTGTCAGGTCACTCCTGCACACACCTTCACAGCTGCAACTCCTGCTGCATATGTTGCAGGACATGTGGAAAGCCATTAGTTGTTTCTGTCTGCATTACTGCCATTCTAAAGTACAATCTTGCCATGCACTTTGCACTACGAGGGCTAGGAAACCAGTATCTTTTATAGTAATGACTTCCAGTTTACAGCCTTCATTTGTTATATTTCCTCAATAGCTGTTGTGTTGAGATTAACTGCATAAATGGTCTGCAGCTGGCTGTTATGAATTAAGGGAGTTTAATCAAAGTATTTCTAATGTACAGCATAATGATAATACATGGGGGAAGTACTATTTAAGAGATAATGATGGCTTCAGAAGATCACTGTTGTAATGTTTAGTGCATATGCCTTCAGCATTGAATTTGTTGTTGTTCTGAATATGCTTAATGGATCAGTGAAAAGCTGCCTAATGTGGGATTGTTTGATGGGGCTGACAGAGCTGGAATTAGCCCATTGCTGTTTACTGCATACAGCCATTAAGATTAATTGCTGCCAGATAATTTTGACTGTTTTTATCTTCGGGAAAAAGTGTCACTAATGGGTTTATAAATTGGTTCACTATTACTAATAGTAAGGCCAGTGTAACAGGAGAGGATGTGAGCAGCTAATTCTAAAGATAAAGGTAAAAAGTATAAAGTACTATATGACTTGCTAGTTTTAAGGGATAATGTTATCTAATAACAGACAGACTGATATATGATGCTCATTAATGCTATTTCCCGGGCTTTGGGTTGAACCTAATAGATGCTAATAAAGTCTTATTTGATGTACCATTAAAAAGCTCAATCTGTTTTCTGCATTAATGCACAATGTTGTTTATCACATTTTCAGTGACTAAAATCCAAACCCTCAATCTGTTACATAACTAAACAGTATCAGGCTAGTTATACCTGTTTTTGTCTTTGTTTAGAGACACAGAAAAAATTATAGGGCAAACATATTTCTGTATATGCTGTATGAAATTCATATCACTTGACAGCTTCCTGTCAACAATAACACTTCAGGTTTCATTTTAACGTATCCTCTTTTACATACATCGTCGCAGGTAAATTCAACAAAGCACTCCCTCCAAGAGATAAATTAATTGGTTTGCAAATGTTTGAAAACAGTGTTGGGATGCGGGCAAAGGATTATCCGAGTAGGATGAGCCCACATTAGAGTTTAATATTCCAGTACAGCACATACACAGCTTGTGCAGTGCCTCTAATTTGCTGTGTATTAAAGTGAAAATTCTTTGTGCACTGTGTCTCAAATATATTCCTTGTATCTAAGGGCATTGACAAGAGAGTGTGCAGAACATGTACTAAATAGATAAAAACACAGACAAGGAATGCTTAATGAAGAGGGGAAAACCAATAACTCATGAGTAGTGAAGTTCTTCTCTTTTCAAGTAGAGATAGTGTAAATTATGAAGTGATTCCCTTCTCAAGTTGAAAGAGCATTTATATTTTTCATGACCAGTTTCTATTTTGTGCTGAGAATATCTTAATTTTTTGAGAGACTCTAGATAGTAGAACAATACTTGTCTAAAAAAAGGCAATCACAAGCAATACCAGAAAAAGGTCTTCATATCATTTATCCCCTCCAGAATGGTAACACATGAAGACCTTTGAGAAGTTAAGAGGAAAAAATTATAGGGTGGTAAGATCACTTCTGCTGTATTGGCTTGTATTTGTTTCCACAATAGTATTACAAGTGGCATTCTTGCTTCTTTGCTGTTAAGGACATGAACCTTTTATTCTAGTTTAGAACATTTCCCCATGCATCCACTTTAAATTTTCATCCTTTTTGCCATATTTATGCCATCAGCCTGTGTATCTAATGTTGCATATTTATGTGTTGGGACCTTATATTATGTGGGAACTGGCTACAATCTAAATATTCTTCCCTTTATTCATGTATCTGAATATTGCACAATACTGCCTGGACATATCCATTCAGGTTTTTTCATTATGTCCAGATCCTGATTTCTTTCTCTCTCATATCCACCACCATTGCCTGCATTATCCCTATTCAATAAATCATCTTCCAGTTAAACTTTTGTTTGTGCGCAGTTCTAGCACTGTTTTGACTTAAATCAATTTAAAAACAATTTCATTTAGTCAGTAAAAACTCTATGTAGGAACATTAATGTTGGGTTACAGGCAGCTCATTTCGGTTTACTCTGAATGTAGTATAAGTTAGACCAAGCTCTGTCAGCCTTATATTGATTTAAAAGAGCTGGGACTACTTATTTCACTGTTTTAACTACATTGATTTTAAATCCTGTTCTTAGTTAAACCAAAGAAATTTTCACATAGAAAATCTCAAGTTTTGTTCTCAAAAAGTGCTGAACATGTTTCCATACAGGGCCCTGCATAGATGGCCATTAGCCTTTCCTTTCTACTGTTAATTTTTCTAAATAATGTCTTGAGGCAAACATTGACTCAAGCTGTCTGTGGCAGGCAATTTAGGATGATAGCTCACATGAAAATTATTCCAGAATAAGGTATAGTGTTATGGGTTGTCTTAATGCAGAGTGGCTATACTGGAACAATTCCAGGTAGAAACACTCTCAAGGAGATTTGAGTGTTCTTGTGCCAGTTTGGACAGAACAGGGCATACTTGCCTGCCTCCAGAGGGAATGGATCCCCTGGATTAAATCAGCCCAGACACCTCGAGCAACCTAGAACCTCACAAAAAAACATGTGTTTGGTGACCTGAATCCTTTCCTATTCTCCTTTGAAGTGATCTCGTTCCAAAACAAATGGTCAGGGAAATTTTTACCTGGGGAGGAACAGAGGGAAGGAGAGAAAGAAAAGAGGAAAGAAAGGAGAGGACAAAAGAGGAAGGCAAGGAAGGGAGGGAAAGGAGGGAGGGAGGAAGGGAGGAAGAAAGATCTAAGGATATTTTAGGTGAAATTGAAAAACAGGCAAGTTAGACACATCACACAATGGAATCCTATTTCACTAAGCAGAATCCTCCCAGTCCTTCACCTTGCAGGTGCATCTGTTTTGGGTCATGCTGTACATGATATGGCTCGCTTCCTAATCTTCTATTTGCTACAAAGCGGCTCTGATTATGGATTTGCAGAAACAGCATGTTAATCCTGAACTTTCTTTTCCAATTGAACACAGATTTTGGACTGCTTAACCTAGAAACAGCAGTCACTGAAGTTACCCAGGTGTTTCTAAGCTAAAATCTGTAGGGTAAAACAAAACAATATTTTGCAGAATGCAGGACCTGATCTTCACTGCAGTAAAGACAATTTGATATGGAACAGACTTCACTAAGCATACACAGTAGCACCAGTGCCAAAGTTCAGCAATCAAGAGGAACATATATTTACATTGCAGTGCAGTATAATTGCAGCTTGAATAGTTTTTTTATGAAAAACATGATAAATCTTTCAGGAAGAGGAGCTATCACAATTCCTGTTCATTTTCAAAATTGCAATGAATATGTGAGTTTCACAAACTTCTGGGCATTCAGCTTTTTGTGGCTCTGTATTAGGTTCGTGTGGCAAGGTTCTGGTACTGAAGGAGTTATAGGGATGATTCCTCTGAGATGCTTCCAGAATCTTCCCCCATGTCTGACAGAGCCAATGCCAGCTGTCTCCAAGACGGACCTGCCACTTGCCAAGGCCAATCCAATCAGCAATGGCTCTGCAATAAAATACTTAAGAAGAAAAAAAAGTTATTGTGTAGGAAGAATTGCAGCCAGAGAAGAGTGGAGTGAGAATATGTGAGAGACACAATCAAGCGTATGCCAAGGTCAGTGCAGAAGGAGGGAGAGGAGGTGCTGGGGCAGAGATTTTCCTGCAGCCCATGATGAAGATCATGGTGAGGCAGCTGTGCCCCTGCAGTTCTTGCAGGTCCGTGGGGGTGCAGAGATCCACTTTGATCTCATGGAGGAGATCCACACTGGAGCAGGTGGATGGTTTTGACTCCATGGGAAGCCCACACTAGAGCAGGCTCCTGGCAGAGACCTGTGGACCTGTGGAGGGAGGAGCCCATGCTAGAGCAGATTTCCTGGTAGGACTTGTGTCTCTGTGGGGGACCCATACTGAAGTAGTCTGTTCCTAAATGACTGCACCCCATAGAAAGGGACCCACACAGGAGTAGTTCGTGAGGACCTGTCTCCTGTGGGAAGGATCCCATACTGGAGCAGCGACAGGACTCCTCTCCGTGAAGAGGAAGGAGTGGAAGAACCAACGTGAGTTGACCATAACCCCCATTCCCCATCTCCCTGAACAGCTGTGGGGCAAGAGGAGGTAAAGAATGGCGAATAAAGTTAAGCCCAGGAAGGAGGGAGGGGTGGCAGGAAGGTATTTTTAAGATTTGTTTTACTTCTCATTATCCTACTCTGATTTTAATTGATGATAAGTGCAGATAATTTCCCCAACTCAAGTCTGTTTTGCCCCTGACAGTAACCATTGAGTGATCTCTCCCCATCCTTATCTCAACTCATGAACCTTTCATTATATTTTCTCTTCCTGTCCAGTTTAGGAGGGGAGTGATAAAGCACCTGGAGTGGTGTGCACCTGGCATCCAGCTCAGGTCAAGCCACCACCAGCTCTAAGTGAGGGGCATCTGTCTTGCTGGAGCAATGCAGGTTTCCACCTCACATTCCTGGATGATTGCTGAGATTCAGCATAGCCCAGGCCAGCTGCTCAAAAACCCTAGATGAATGTACCAGCCAGTTATGAAGTTAGTCCAAACAGTACTTTTTTACTCTAAATGTTCTGTGAAGTATGAAGTCAGAACAGCGGAGCTTTGCAAGCTTCCCCTTTCCCCTAACACTCTGTAATTCCAAATACCTGCCTAAAGCAAGCCCATACCCAGTGACTTCTGGAGCAAAAAGTAGTATTGCAGGGCATAGCCATACCACATAGGTCTTGGGATTCTTCATTTTCCTGCTCCTTTCCCACCACAAGCCCCACACCAGTGACATACAAAATTAATGAAACACAGAGCACTGCTCAATATGAGTTCTGCATCATGGTTCAGGAAGAAGGACATGGTGGACACTAAGACTTGCCTTCAGGAGAGCAGGCTGTCTCAGTATCCAGTTCAAAGCAGAAACTTCACTAAGGTGTTTTACAGGACTGTCTTGCCCTTTCTGTGGATTAGACAGGAAGCCTTATGAAATTAGCCTCCTACCTCACTGAAGGATCGCTTCAGTGGCACTTCACTGAAGGATCTAAATTTAGACACTGGGAAGTTCCTCATAATTTTCTTTCTTTCAGGAAGATTTTTGGTTTGTTTTTCTTCTTTTAGGATGACATTCACCTCTTTGTAGCACCCCAGTTTGGAACAGATTACCCTTCTAGTTTTCTGCAAACTCTGATTCAAAGACCTTCTTACGAAATGGAGCAAACCCTATATAAATCATAGAACCACAGAACTGGAAGGGACCTTCCAGCCACCTAGTTCCAACACCCTTGTCGTGGGCAGGAACACTTTCAGGTTTATCCATCCAGCAAGATCCCTGCCTTGGAAAATATCTGAACCTAGAGGGATGCACGGCTTTTAGTTTGACACCTTGGGCAAGCATGAATTTATCACACAGCCCTGTCTCTCACTTCAACCTCATCAACAACTGTGATCCTGAAAAGAAAATCCTATGGGAAATCTGTACTTTAGTTGAGGGGGGAAAGAAATCAAGTTGAGCCTCCAAAAATTATAGTGTGTTACATTAATTGCTCCTTTTCACTTTCTACCTTCTTGATTTAAGCTTTTACAGCTCATATTTTTGAGCTTTCCTTTGCAGTCCATACCATTAGGAGTGTTTTTCTTTTTCTTTAATAAAAACAGAGATTATCAGGTAATAACAGGATTTTTGAATCTAAGACTAAAAATATCGATTGTTGAAAAATGCATGATTAAATTACAAGTCTTGGCAACCTCATGAAGAGTCTTTCATTTCAAAACCAGTTTTCTCATCTTTCTGAAGTAATTTCTCAAATTAAACTGCTTTTTCTCTTTTTTATTTTTTTTTTTAATGTATACATAGACTTATGCAGTTCAGGAAGAAAAGCAAGGATGAATCCAGGCCATGGATAAGTGCTGAGAGAGCATCAAGTGATAGATCATGCAGCCATTCTATTTATTAACATCAAAAATTCTTCATCAAATTCATGGAATGTTATTTTATCACCACACAAGGGTATGTGGGGTGCTTTTTTCAACTAAAGTATGAATTTATAGTAGTGGATTGCCAAACTTTCTCCCTAAATTCACACTTGAAAATGATGTGCTAAAATTTTCCAATTGACATAATTAAGAATATTAGGAACAAATGCAGATACTTAATACGTCACATCAAATAGGTTAAATTTTTTTCTTTTATTTGAGTCATGGATATAATATCCTGAAATTAAACTATTTAACATGGAAGATTCTCTCAGCTTCAGACAGTTTCAGGCCAATTCTTTCCGACTGCAGCTATTACCTAAAAAAATTACATAACTTGCCTTTTTTCTGCAAGTCGCTGAAGCCCGACTGGTGCTCCATTATTAACATCAGAGCTGTCAGCATCTCAGGGAAGCAAAAGCAGAAAGCAAAGCATTCCTAGCAGCAGCAAAATCATGCTTGCACTTAGAGAAATCTTCTTTCAATCCTCTTTACACCAAGCAGAGAACTACTTAAAGTACAGTATGCTGAAGGTGGGATTCATTTCACTTTCACTGTCTATAAGTTAGAAGTCTCTGTTAGATGTCTGTAAGTTAAAGTCAGCTTGACTCCATCTCTAGACATGGAGAGAGATAGGCACCTCCAGAGGGTGATTCCATAGACAGGTATTGAAGAGAGGTGGAAGAAACCACCCTTTAGAGATGTCTCTCTCTCTCCAGTGACTACAAAGGAAGACTGTGGTGAGTGGCTTAAACTTGGCAGCTAAAGTTAAGTGAGATGAAATCTATCCTAGGCATAAGTAACACAGGAGGAGCCTTACTCTCCTGTACTGAAGACAATGATATTAATGATGGTTATTGGAAGCATTTTGCATTAAAAATGCACAAATTGCATCATGCTTGTTAGCTAACATGAATAAATTTGATTGTGCATATAGCTACACTGATACATCATGTGTGTCAGACACTCTGTGAAAAAAGTAGGAAGGGCAAGTTTAGTAAGGGACATGGTTCCAAAACAGCATTACATTCAGCTGGGACCCTGACCAGCTTCTAAATGCTCCTTTTTCTCTCAGAGCTAACTGTTTTACAACTGCCTTGCAGTAACGACAAACCTGGTCATCTTTTTTACCATCTAAGTGCCATTTCCCTTCTATTTTACAGCAAGTGGAACTGTATTAAAATAAAACCAGAAGAGTCAGAACATATAGTTTTCCCATTATTTGCATTAAATTTCTAGCCCATCAAATTATTCTCCATTTTACTTTAGAATCTGAAAACAGGTAGAAAATATCCTCCCCTAGGAACAGTAGGCAGAAATCTGTGTGGCACCAACTGACTGGCTTTCACATTGCTTCAGACTAATCCTGTCTAGAGCAGGTGGGGCCTGTGAAGTAATAGCTCTTGACCCTGGCTCTCCTCTAGACTCCATACAATGTCTTCATGACCCTAAAGCTTCTCTTTATTTCAGTTCAAAGAGTCTGACATCAGAGAGGGTTGTGCTGGAGCCAACGAGGCTGGTGATAGTTATACCATGGAAATGACCACACATGTGGCAGGCCATAGAGTTTGGCATGATAGCATTGTCTGATGGTGCAAAGTCTGCTGAAAATATGTCTGAAAACAGGGAATAATGGGGAAATCAGCACAACAGAGGATCAAAATTCCTATGTCTGAACTGGTTCCTGCCATTCTTAATACAGCAGCGTAGGCAAACTCCGATGGACTTTACCTGCAGACGGCTTTGTCAGTTTTAATGAAGAAACACAAATTTTACCTTTTGTCTTCACAGCCTCTACCAGAGAGGACATCAAAAGAAAGAATTCAAGAGACCTCTGCACACTGAATAGCTATGTCTTTATTAATAAATTCTTGAAGACAAAAGTGTATAGACATAATTTTATGACTGCACCCAGAAGTTTAAGGCTCTATCAAGTCAAGCTTGCCATCACCTTCTCTTCAGTTTTACTGTAGGCATCTAGATAGTTAAGCTTTCACCCCAAAAAGTTTCCTCCAATTTACATCAATGCGAGTAGAGAATGAAACCTTTTGCACTTAGTTTCAAAACACTTTGTTGGAAGATGTAATTCATGTGTATATGAGTATTTCATCATTACTTAGGTGTTCTGTCAGCGTCACCTTTTAAATCTAGGTACTTTTAGTACTCAGTGTAGCACATGCATGAGAAAATACTGTAGCTGTGAAAGTCCAGATTGTGCAATCTACTAGCCTAGAAGGTACTGTCACTTTTATGTGACCTATATTTTATTCATCCACAGCTCAAATAAATGCAGATTTTGAAAAAAATATTTATCTTTAGCTCTTGCCTTGCTTTCCAGTCCTCTGTGTCAGGTATTTGAGAATCAGGTCATCTAGAAAAAAGTTCATATGCTATGTGCCTTCAGTCAGCAGCAAAAAAAACAAAATATTGCAATTAGATAGGGTTTATCTTATTGTTCTTAAAAATATCCATTTGATTTTCATGGTAGTCTCAATCCATAGCTAAGTAAAAATAAAACCAGAATCTTGTATTTAATTCATCCATTTAGACAGGAAGATTTATAAAGCACCATTTACTTGGTGAATCTTTCACTCTAAGTTATCTAATGGTTTTCTAAAATTAGATTCTACTTTCAAAAAAATCAAAACTGACAGTTATTAACACAGCACATTTTTGGAGATATTGTTATATACACAAACATCTGGGAAACAATACGGAAAGACAAAGTTGCATCAGCTTTGGATGTGTTTAAAGCAACACATTAGAAGTCCTCATAAGGTTGTGTTTATAGGAAAAAGCAAATTGGTTGAAACCTTGATCCCACTGAAACTAATGAGATTTCACCCTTTCTCTTTTGCTAGTCAGACACATTCCTAGTGACCATGACCATGAGAAAGATTCATGCACAAGGACAGATAAATGGTAGACTCTGTCTCTTGAAACAGTAGGTTTATTTGACATTTTTGTGCTTCAGTATTTCTTGTAGTCAGTGCGCAATATGTGTTCCTGCCTGAAGGCTTCTAATAGTTGATAGAAGATAAAAATAAATGTTTCTATTTACAGATCCAAAAATTTTTAAGAGGAGGAGTGAAAAATATTTTGACTGTTTCATAAAACAAGTGTGAAAAGTGGTCAGTGAATAATTTTAAAGGGTCACTATTAAATTTGTATTACTGCAGTTAAATCCTAGCTAGAACTGGAGAGTAAATTCAGCAAAAAAATAAATGAAAGAATCTTATAAGCATTCTTCGAACTGAGTCTCTAAGTCTCCAATATTAGGGTGTTGGGCCTTAAATGTTCATGCCTTCCATAATATACAGTCAAGTGTATTCTAGTATCTCTTTATATTTAGTGATTTTAATGTGGCCACTTCTTTCTTTCAATCTCTTGATTTTATGCGGTTAAAAGTCCACAATGCATTCCAGGATTTATCTGACCCTTGAGAGTCCAATGTGTGAGAACTGAAGACAGTGACTAACCTTTGCCCAAAAGCAAGAGCCAGGATGCCAGAGAACATAAAACCACCACAAAACATAGAGACAGATAAGATTTAGGGATGGGAAAGAAGAAAGGAAGAAAAGAATTCCATACTGAGGTAAACTGGCACAGAGGCACATTCATTCACACGCTTTTCTTTTGAGGTGGACAGGCCAGTTCCAACACCTCCCCATCGCCTCCCAAATCTCTGCTATTTCCCAAATCCTTCCCAGGAGCAGTTTGAAGACTAACAGGTGGCCCAGGAAAAAATACTCTCAGAGACCATTTAACCTTTCCAAAAGGAACAATCAAGTTCCAGTCCCACTTCTTTCACTGTTAAATTTACTACCACAGAGATACTCACAGCAGAAACAACCTTAAGGGAGTGATGTATGGAACAGCTGACTTCTGTGGTTTGCAAGAACTGTAATTCTAAACCTCTTCCCTGATTTCTGGTTTTGAAATGTAGCCATTGGCTTCTCAGCTGCTGATAGCTATAGAGCTGCCTAAAGCCAAGCCAGCTTCTCTGCTGAGCAGGCAGCATGGTTTCTTTCCATAAAGGAAATGACTTGAAAGGCAGCCTGTTGACTGTGTAAAGGATGGATGTGCGTGGCTTTTGTTCAGAGCCAATGTTTTTCCTGCCATCCTCCCCAAAGAGACCTTAAACGTGGAAACCAGTGGTTTCATAGACAAATTCAAGACTCAGTCATAATCAAATAGGCTCAGCACAGCACGTTATTGCACATCAACAAGGCTGTGGTAACTGTCCACTACAAATACAAGATAATATGACATACGTTAGCCCACAGTGAAAAGGGGCTAACCTAAGCCAAATTACTCTCAATGTGCCATGGGCTAAGAGCATTTGCACAGGCATTTTTTGAGACAGTTAACCAGAGTAATTTGATCATATGGCTGATCTCAAAGACAAAAATAGACTCTAAATTGCTAGTATGGTATATAGGAGATGTAGCCATGACATTCTGTTGCATCTGACCTAACAAGAATGTAAAAGATACATTCTCTTCTTGGTATTATTTTTAACAGGGTATTTTACCAGCCTGAATTATGAAAACAGAAAAAAAAAAAAAGTGCTATATTTAAACCTATAAAAATCCAGTTTATTCCTATTTGATAAGGCACAACTTTTTCTAGCAACTGTAATCTGTAACATTACAGCCTTAGGAGGTAATTTACTAAATAGGACAAAATTAGCTGATTTTTGGACCATTTAAAGCAACTCTTCTGTTGAAAGCATATAAAATGTATTAAAGTAATCTCTAAAGTCTTTACCCCTGCTTGAGATTTTAATTTACTCAGAGTTAATAAATTATCCCCTTTCAGAAGCTATTGAAAATTTTCACTTAAATCCTTTTTAAAACTTAATGTGTTCAATTGAATCTTAAGCAATTTATACACACATACACAGAGCTTGAGGTGGTCACCACACTAAGGTGAAGGCTGAAAAGAGGTTAGATTAGCAGTAACTCCTCTTCCCTTAGGGATTGCTGGGGTGCTCTTAATGAATGTGAATTCCCTCCTCCCTCAGAGCCCTCCCCCTACATATGCACTGGTCAGGCTGTTGAGTAATTACTTTTCCACGACTGCATTTAGCAAAATACCCTGTTCAAAGCCCAGGCCCAATTTCTTTCCTGCTGAAGGATGTGACTGCAATCAGGGAAGAGAACAGCAAATCTGGGTCACCCCACTATTCTGGTTAGCTGGGACACAAAAGCTTACTTCATCTCAGACAGGGCTCTCTGTTACATTTGCACACTTATCAGAAATATTTTTTTCAGGCTATCAATTATTATATTTGAATATTGCATTCTTGCTCTAGGGAGCCCTTAGCAAGCTGTAGCAAAAATCAATCCAGTTTTACAACTTTTACCTTGGCACAGCTCCAACTCTTTATCTACCTCTCACAGTTATTTAAAGATGCGATGCCTTTTTTTCTGGAGTATAGCTATATTCCTGAGTAGGACTTGCCCTTGACGTATGTAATACCCTTCTTCCTTTATTAGGGTTAATCTGTGAATCTGCTTTGGTTTCGCTTTTCATGTCTGACAATTGGTGTGTCTGTGGCAGGGTTTGTGTGGCTGGGTACCCACCTCTCCCAGGCAGCGTGTATTTCTGAGTGTGTATTTCTCATGGCAACCAGAGCCTCTAATTTCAGGGAATGGGCACATGGGTTGGAGCCCACTCATGTTCAGATTACTTTAACATTGGCTGCAACTGCAGTAGTAGCATCTAAAATTTCTCCATGTGTTTATTCTGAGCTTTATTTTTCTGGTGCCAACCCTACCTAAGAGGTGACCAAACCAGACATCCCTCTCTATGTGTGTAGGTGCACGAGGCATCTTTGCCAGCACACCTCAAGGGCCATCTTCATCAAAGGGATTGTGAATCCCAACACTGGCAGCAGTGTTTCAAAAGACTGGCACTATAGCTGTCTCAAAAGGTTACTGACTCCCAGATGGTAGAGAATTTTGAATAGCAAAAACTAGTCTTAGATATTACTGTGTCAGTGTAGGCTGCAAAAACAGACAGCAGATGCTGGGCATCACTGGAGTTATGAAGCAAAAGGCATTAAAAGAGAAAACCTATCTTAGAGCTGCACTTTGAAGGGGTTTTATGTTTATTTTAGAAGCAGACCCAGTTTCTATTTCTCTATTGAACGCGCATGTGGGAACTCACAGAGCCACTAATCAGATTGCACACGTTTCCATGTTTCTAATTCTCTACTTTTCAGCTCAAAAATGTGTTTCACCACTTCCCGTTAAAGTTACTTTATTAAATTCCCTCACAGCAGTTAGCTCAAGGGCTAAAAGACATCCTTTAATTTACGCCATGCAAGTTCATACAGACTGAATGCTGGAGAGTCCATATAGCATGAGTTTGGCTCATTGCTTCCAGCCTACTTGAACAAACCAGCTGTGGCTGTGCTCAGAGAGACTCTGAGAGGGTGCAAGTCCGTAGTGGCACATGTGCATCCTCGTTCTCTGGTGGAGGGGAGATACTTCCTAACATAAAACAGCAGCTGCCTGCCTAATGCCATGGGAGCATGATGTGAGCAGTGTGTCCAGTAACAACAGCTACACAAAGCAAACCAAATCCCCACCACCTTCATAGTATAATATGTAGTTTAACGAATCTCATTAATACATACTCATTTTCAGCAGCGGCATTTTAAAGAAAGTAACTAATGAGGCTTCCCCTCCTCCCAAGCAATATGGAGCTAGCATCCAGCTGCCTTTGAGCAAGTTGTCTTTAGAGCTCCTAAGTGAAGCAGGAGATAGCCGGATCAATCCTATGGAGGATCCTTCCAAAAAAAGAGCTGATATTTTTGGTTTGATTATTTCTATTTGGACCCCATTTCCCTGTCTTTCCTTTTAGTCAGTATATGTGACAGCATGCCAGTGGCAGAGACCTTATATCAAGTGTTTAGCCACTTGCAAATAGTCACTGAAAAGAAAAAAGTTTATTCTTTTCCATCTCTCACACCGTTGTACCTGTCTTTTACCTGTTTAGTTTAAAATAGTGTTTGATGTTACCCAGAGCTGTGTAGTGTTAGAGGCATTTGACAGCTAGCTGTATTTTAGGAGCAGGTGAAATTAATATTCTCAGAGAAAACATAAGGGATCTTTTAGAATAAAATGTACTATAAAAATATACAGTAGCATTACTGAAAACGAGAAGAAACAAGTACAAATTCTGACCTCAATGTAGGCAAAGAAGGGCTGGATAGTGGAACCCATTCTAACTTACTCGATTAATCAAACTTTGCAGGCAAAACTACGGGGAATTTATATTTTGTGGCTCGTGCTAAGAAAAAACAAGGAACTCAAAATTTAGGTTCAAGCTTCTGATTTCATTTTCTAGTTAAGGTTGGAATGCTTGCTGGAACTTTCTCCTTCCTAGCTTTTGTTGATTTCTGTCATTCAGGAATCATGAAGTAAATATTTATTAACATGGGAACCCTCCTCCCTTCCTGCCCTTCATATTTGTGCTTCTTATGCTAATGAACTTACTTTAACAAGGGAACCACATTCCTCCTGGGTCTGCATCAGTTCTGGTGCCAACACATTAGTTATTTAAATGTAGTTTTATATTAATTTTTCATATTGTAATGCATTGTTCCCTGCAAATATACATGTAGCTGGTTTTCAACAGTAAACAAACATATGTCAAAGATATTGTTAGCTGAAAACCTTTCATCTTTCATTTTGCTTCCTGTGATATCGGTGGTCATTTCTTGCTCTTGCCCTCTGTCTTTTCTCAACCATCCTCTTTCCCTTCTTCACCTCTTCTGTGGTGACCACCATAAAGGTTTTGTTTTCTGTTTTCCCAAGCAGGCTATTAAGGCAAATATAGAATTCTGAAAATACATATTTTCCATGCATCCAACATCTACCTCTAGTATCCTCAAAGTCTGGCATAAAGGCTTGCAGGCTTTGATTTGTGAAATCCAGTAAACAAAACAGGAGTTTAGCAAAAGCAGAAAAACACATGCTCTTGAAAACAACCCTACTAGTACAACAAAGATACTTAGGAAAATGTAGGGGAGGTTATTGTACCATTCTCTTTTTGCTTTCTCACCAATAACAAAAAAAGACATACTAACTAAATGTTTGCAAATGTGTCTGGAGGATACAGTACCACAGCCATATCAAAAGAAATCTTCTTGCTTACTAAATCAGTAAATTACTAAATCTAAATAAGTAAAAATGACAACTACTGTTCTCTGTGAGGTGGGGGCTGTTATTTCCAAAAGACATGATTTTAGACTAAAAATTGGAAACTAGACTTGATCACGTATCATATTGCCAGGGCTACTATTTAGTATATGAAAAGTTCAGGGCTTGCTGCACCCAGACTGCTCCATTTTGAGTCATTTAAAATTATCAAACACTTTGATCTCAGGAGTGGGTTGCTCTTATAAAATTTGATAAGAAGGCTGAAATCTTCAACAACGTTCTCCTAAGAGTACTCAAGAAACACAGACATTAAACAATGAGCTATAAACTGAGGTGTATGTGAGGCATTGCTTTCTGAGTTTCAGTGCTAGGGAAGT
Source organism: Cnemophilus loriae (assembly GCA_013397755.1). Classification (NCBI taxonomy): domain Eukaryota; kingdom Metazoa; phylum Chordata; class Aves; order Passeriformes; family Corvidae; genus Cnemophilus; species Cnemophilus loriae. The sequence goes on from VZTF01008312.1 coordinate 975,572, forward strand.
AGAAGTCAGTTAATGAGTTCTCAGTCTTTGAAAGAGGCCTCACAAATGGTTCAGGGACCTACAGTGAGTCTGACTTCCATATCAGGTAAATGAAAGAAACTATAACAAAGGAGAGAAATAACGGATATCTAGATAAATATGAGATATTACAGGAAGAGTCAACTGGGCTTCTGTGAAGGGAGTCCACTCTCACAGATCAATGAAAATTCTTTGAGGAGTCATAAAGGCTAGGGAGTACGGTGACCCAATGACTCCGTACTTACATTTTGAAAAAGCATTCAACAAAGTCCCTTAGAAGAGATTTCTAAAGTTAAACTGTCATGGGTAAGAAGGAAGGCTATCTCTCGGGTTAATAATTGGTTAAAAGCGAAGAAAACCTGTGTAAGAATAAAGGGTCGATTTTCACAATTAAAAGCTAACAATAGCAGGGTTCTCTGTGCCCTTGGCGTAGGTGTTGTCCAGTGTGTCAATAAATGACCTCAAACAGAGAGCAAATAGTCAGGTGACAAAATGTACAAGTGAGACAAAGTAATTCAAGACACTCAAAACTGATACTAATGATAGAGTATTTAAGAAAATATTCGCATGTCAGTGGTGAACTAAGCGCAGTAAATGGCTACAAAGTAGTGTATACGTGATGCAGACTAAGCTAACTGTTACCACACAGGAAACATCCATCGGAGCTGGGGGTGTTTCTCAGCAAACATCAGCTCAGTGACGAGAAGCAGCCAGAAAGACAAACAAATCTGATCCTTAGTATTACAGGTGGTTTAGTGTACTGGAATTTTCCTAGATTATAGGAAATTTAGGAAAAAAACTGTAAGGGAGGAGCAAATTGAGAAAGATTAGTAGGATGGGGTAGTTTCTATATGAGGAAGGACTCCGTAGTCTGAAACTCTTTAGCAGTGGGGGGATATGACCGACATCTAGAAGTCTATCTGGAAAAGTGAATAGGAATATTGTTTTCATAACTGCAGAACAAGTGGTCACCCACTGAAAATACTGAATGTCAAGTAAAAAATAGATGAGAAAAGCACTCCTTTTTCTCACTGAATGAAATAGTAGAATTCACTGATGATGTGAGACCAAAAAATAGTATCTAAAATGATGTTAGAGAAATCAATCTGATAAATCCATCAGAGTTTTAGACATTGCTAAATCTCACATTTTTCATTGTTCAGCTCTTGAAAGGATCATTCTACACCTAAACTTTTCTCAAGTAATACATGTCAGGTCACTCTAAGAAAAATGGTACTTGATTAAATGAAGTTTTAGCCAAATAAATTATGGTTACTTTTGTATTCCTATGAATGTAATAATTTGCAATTTTCAAGGAAAAAGGTTTCAGTACTTCCCTGTCATTTAAAAGTGATAACTTTTAATGGCAGTTTCCGGAAGGGGAGGTAGAAAAATGCTGATTTTTTTCAAAAAAAATTGTATTTTTTCATAGCCAGTGTAAGCTATTTGCTAGTCAGCATTCTGAACATTTGGACAGAGCAAATGCTCTAAAAAGAGTTTGATACACACGATCTGTATACTTTGACTTTTCAAGAATTTTCCTGCATTTCAATTCACTGACTAAAATCTTGTTTGCATTAGTCATTATAGTATTTTCTATTAATTATATTAAACTACATAAACTAATCCACTCATTCTCTTTGTGTTGAAATAAATGCCCATAGAGCATAATAAATCAAATGCATTTCTAAGGAGGGAAGAAACTATGAAAGTCAGGAGAGTATAGTTTAACCAATGTCAGCCACATCAGTTCTTCCGCTGTGTAAGAAACCACTAGAGAACAAAGCATTGATCATGTCTGTCCTTACGGGAGTGGTAGACAGCAGCTCTGCCTCTAGAGGAGCTCTACAGATGGGCAAAAGACAAAGCAATGAGATGGATTTTCTGTCCAGCCAATCTACTGTTCAGGTACTCAAGCAGGGCCTGAAATACCTGAGGTATGTGTTCATGCTTTTGCTCTCCCATGGCAGTTATCGTTCTTCTTCATCATCCTTAATTGTGTCTATCTAAAAGGACTATATGGAATGATGTCTCTTTTTTTTAATGCATACATCATGAGGATTATATTTTGAAATATCTCCCATTTCTCATTCTCTCTTTCATGTCAATTCTAGTAACCAAAATACCTGAGAAAGAATATTGACAGAAAACAATCAGATAAAAACAATATCAGAAAATACAATAGGATGTAATGCAAAGAAAGGAGTATAAGCTGGAAAACCTGAAAATTTTCAGCATATATATTTCTTGTTGTCCTTAGTTGCTGAACTTTATTTGTCAGTGAAATAAATGAATAAGTTTTCTTCATCTCTAGTGACTGCAATCCTATCTCACGATAAGATTAAATTCTAGCATCATAAATCAACACTTAGAATTAACATTAGGAGTCTGCCAACCAACCCTAGAAAATGTCCATTGATTATATTCTGCTCCTAGGTCTTGATAATTGTAATTTGTCCTATGTATATGTATTTTATATTTAAATGTATTTGTTTAAACAGGATGACAATCACAGTAGGAATTACCTATGAAGTTCAGGGGTAAGATGGAAAAACAGTGAAGTCATGAGTCAGCCACAACTTTAATAGCTTTGTCTCCTTTTTAGTTCTCGTTCTTTCTTTTTCAGCCAAGGAAATGAGTTTTGTTGAAGGTTTGTTTTTAAAATACTCGAAAGATTTCCACTTGCATAAACAGATTCCCACTGGCTTGTTCTAGGCTCCAAAATCTTATCCTTCCTCAGCCACTTGTGATTCAGCATTGTGTATTGATGCACAGTGTAGACAATCCTTCAAGATAGGCATTGTGAGGGTGGTTGGTTTCTAAAGTGTAATTCTTGTGAGTTACTCCCTCCTCTTTAGTGATATAGGCTGCAAAGCTATTTTTGAGATTGCTCTGCTTTGGGGCATGTACATTTTCTCCCCATTTTCCCAGGCACAGGGACAGCAGGAGGTAAGAAACACCCATACAGAGGTAGAGAGAAAGTTGTTTGTCATCCTTTGGGCCTTGTCAACTGCTGACACCCCCTTGCTCACTTCTGCTGAGAGAGCACATGGGGCTCGTAAAATCTGCTCCATGGAGCAGTTCAACGACTTGCAAATCTGCAACAGGCTCATGAGGCAGGTATGTTAATGTGGTCCTGCTTTTGGCAATTGGGTGCTAGGAAATTATCACGCTCCTTCCCACTTCCTTTGCGATCAGTATTGATGCCCTTCACTGCCTATTCCCTGCCTAGTCACAAGAACAAACCTAGAACTGGCTGGGTGGAGGAAGACAGAAAAAAGAGCTGAATGTCGTGGGACAGTCGTCCCATACCTGCTAGTGACCCTGAGGTTTAGACAGGAGAACTCACCTTACATTTGTTACAGAAGTGGGAATTTAGTGGTGTGTACACTGTGAAGGACAAAGGCATCCCAGCATGGTGGCCACCTCAGGCATGACCAGCTTGGCCACCAGCCGCAGACATGCACTTCACTCTGGAGAAATCTTGTGACACAGTAAGGCACACCTGGGAAGACAGACTAGGGCAGATTAACAGCAGTGGTAGAGCTTTGAATTTTGTCCCACAAAATGCCTGAATTAATAGCCTACATCCTAACAAGCCTGTACCTGATAAGTACTGCACAGAGGCAGGTGTGTGTGTGTGTTTTGGTTTTGTTATTGCTCTTTGTGTTGTGGATTATTTATTGTGATGCAAGTAATTACATCTCTTTGTAGTTTTTCTGTGGCTTAGAAACTTGTTTTTAACTATACTATGCTATGTTTTTATATGAATTGTATAAAAAGAGGTCAGAAGGAAAATAGTAAAGGGAATAAGTGGTATTGCTTGTATTGTTTTTCTATTTTGGTCCCAAGATTATACACAGAAATTAAGAAAAAAAATATCACCTATCTATTCTTGACCCTCAGTTCTTCCCATTCACTCATCTCTAATATCACCCACCAATCAACTTACCTTACATTCAGATCTCCTTAAATGAGCTAACAACTCAGTATTTCTTGCACTTATAGACAGAAAAAACGCAAGATAATCTCTATGTTGTTGCAATCAGTTGCAGTGAAGCTTCCTACTGTCTTTTTACAAAGTTTATAGCCCCCCGGCTCAGAAAGGTCAGATTTATTGTTGCCTATTTACTGGCATGTGAATTTATGAGTGTTCAGCTCTGAAGCCTGGTATAAACATACCAGCATTGTCTTGTCACGTGATGTTGCCTGCTGTTTTGGAGCAGAAGTTGCAAAGTGCAGTATGGAGGACTTGCCCAGCTTTCATCAAGCTGGTACAAGGAGGACCTGCTTTACTTGTGTCTGATGATGCAAGCAATGATGGCTAGGATGCCCTCATTGAACTTAGAAAAGGAAAACTTCATAAGAGAGAAAGATTTTATAAACTTGAATTATGACAAGCCCGTGATTACAATGTTTGCTTAAAGTCGTTTTTTCCAGTTGAAGGAGTGAATTACTGCTGACCTCTCTCTCTAAAATAATAAATTTATTTATAGTAGTTAATGAAATATTATATGTAGAGAGGGTTTTTTTGAATGCAATGTATATAGCCTTTCAGATGGGTTTTGGTCAAGTCATTTTATGAAAAGATATTAAATAAACTTAGCAACCAGGTAATGAGAGATAAGCCTTTTAGTGGATCAAAAGATGAGTAGGAAGCAAAAGTATGACTAAATTGGTCATTTAACCTTGCTGTCAAAGGATCACTAGCAGCACGACCAGAAAGTTTCAGGGCAACTTATGTTCAAAATACAGCTCTAAAAAGCTGTCAAAATATATTTCTATTACCATTTACACATCTGCATTAATTCTTTAAAATATTAGTATGTCTCTACTGTATCCAGACAAAATTCATCTGTCTTAATACCACTTGATATCTTTCCAAAGGTTGTTGCAGCCTAGCCATATGTAAATGCAAGAGCAATATAAAATCATAGAATCACAAAATGGCCTGGGTTGGAAGAGACATTGGAAATCATCTAGTTCCAACCCTCTGCCATATGCGGAGACCCCTTTCACTAGACCAGGTTGCTAAGAGCTCCATCCAGCCTGGCCTGAAGCACTTCCAGGAATGCAGCATCCAGGTATGGAATTGGAACTAGATGATCTTTAAAGTCCCTCCCAACCCAGGCCACTCTATGTTTCTATGAAGACATGGATGAGTAAAAAAATCAAAAGCTGCAGATTAGGAGAGGTCCAGTTTAAAGCAACACGCATTTTCAGTTGCTTAAATCCTTTGGTGTGATCCTTAAAGTGTAGATTAAAGTTCTGACTTAAAGAATGGAGGAGATGTGATCATCTAGCCACATTATCAATTGTTCCACTTTCCTATTTACAGTTGTGTCTTTAGCAATTGCTTCAACTCTTATGTTCATAATTTATCTTTTCAATTTCCTGAGTGTTTTGGTTCAGATTTAACTTTTCTTACAGACACTGGTACCCTATCCCAAGGATAAAAGTGTCAAGCCTGAGGTAATCTCTTTAAGGAAACCTGAGGGACAGAAACATCATTTTCTTTTTGCTTGTTTTTTGGCATTAGTGCTTGGAAGTAAAATGAAAGACTTGATTTGAAATTCAAGGCCAGACCTTAAGAGATGGTGGGCCCTTGCATATCCCAGTGGCTTTAGTGAGATCAGTGCATTTCGGGACTCATCCCCAAGACTGGATTTGACGCATTGTTTTTGTTTTGGTATAGCTCTGCTAAGGAGTAATCCACTGAGAATTTACTGCCCTTTTGGAGAATACTCCTGGTTTCATGTACATATTTGTCATTTTTTTTCCTTTGGCCTTGTCAAACTGAGCATGTTATTTTGTTGTTTGATAAGACATATATCACTTTATGAATTAACCATTTATACATGAATCAGAATAGAGTAAAAGTATATATAGGGCCTTCTTCCAGCAATACTGTAAAAGAGTTCATATATTTTGATCATTTCACCCCCTACCCAAGCCCCCATTAAAGGAACTAGCCCTGAAATAATTCATAGCTTTGGCATTAAAACTGTCATCATTCTTCAGGGCTAACACAGTGGAGAAATAACTTCTCAGCAGTCTGCCAGTCTGGGGCAGGGGGTTAAGACTTTCTTTTCTGAAGATTAGAGAGGAGCTGATGTTTGTTTGTCTGTTTAACCAAAGGAAAGTTAAGTTCTGCAGAAGTTGGTGGGACTGTCCAGTAAGCCTTGTATTACTCTGTGTCCTATTTACAACAGGCCAGCAGATGGAAAACATAACAAAAAACCTCACCGAGACAAATTGGTGTTTTGGCTTACACAAAAACCATTAAGGAGGTTGGTATAAGTCAGAGGGGTAGCAACAGAAGAAGGGATAATGCAACTAAACCTCTTTATTAGTGTTCTAATGATGCAGATGATTCCCTCTGCAGATAGGGATATTCTGTAGCAAGTCTCAGTTACTTAGTGTTGATCACTAGCTTTCGGTCTCACTGGCATTTTCCAAGATATTCAGCTGTAAATTCCCATTGACCAATCCTAGACTGATAGGACTAGACCAATAACATGTGTGTAGAATTCCACATGCCTTTTAAAATATTTCCACATTAAAACACTTTGAAGAATTCAAGATTATCTCCTCGGAATATTTATAAGACAGATTCATGGGGGAATTCATCCTGTTCTGTGCAATAGTAGCAGCACAAAGCAGCCTTAAAGTCAGCTTAAGTATCTCTTTGAGGATTTCTCTGATGTACAGAAATCCTATAGTAATGGCTTTTTCTCTTTCCCTCACTGCAAGTTCCACTTCAAAGATGTTTGGATGGTATGACTACTGGAGAGGAACTTACTGCAAGTTTCTGTGCCCCAGGTATAGCCTACCATTATCAGAAGGACTTCTTGTGGCTTTTAGGAATCAGCAATACCTCAAGGTAGCCTTGAAACTACTTTAAATTACCATGAAATCCAAAGGTCAGCCCCAGGATCCTGAGGTTCGGAGATGTGCTTCTCCTCCTATCATTTTCCCTAGAACTTGTTCCAAATTGCCTCTTTTTCTGAAGATATAGCCCAGTGATTCTAGTTTGCACCCTGATAGTAGAAAGACTTTTTCTTTCGTCATCAGTGGAGATGCAGAGTGATTTTGATTAATGACTTCATTGTCCCCAGCCAGCAAGAGGCTTTCCTTTTTCGGTTTGCATCAGAATGGATGCTGAACTGACTGTAAGTCTCTAACTGGCAGTAGATTTCACCTGCTGAGAAGGGAGGAAATTAGTCAAGAAAAAAAATGGTCACAAAATAATACTGATTTACTCTAACTTCAACTAGAATGTCAGTGGATGCAAAAATTTTCCTAAACTTCCCCAGACTTTTTTCCTAGGTCTATCCATGCAAGAAAGAAACCGTTTATGAGAATCAAAATTATCTTACAAATCAAGTAAATTCGCATTTAATTCTTTCATCTCACATTTTTCCTGGGTATTTTTAATAAGAAGGAGAGTAAAGGCAGGAATGAATTTCCAGTTGTATTAGCATTAGGGTATTTTCATGCCTGTCCCTGCTCTTTTTCCAGTGACGAAACTGGGCCTGTCTCAGGAATTTTGGGAATAGTGGTTTGTTGTTACGCATGTGAGATTTTGACATATAATGCCACAAGTATTAATGCTTGTCATTAATAACCCAGTCACAGGTCATGACTGGGTCTTTTAAACCTCAGCTAGATCTACTCTTCATATCCAAGAACTTCTTGGGGACATGGCAATCAACAGCAGCTTTGACTGTAGTGACCATGAAATTGTGGAGCACAACATCCTAAGGTAGGAGAGTAGCAGAACGTAGACTCTGTTCCTCAGAAAAGGAGAATGCACATCATTCAGGAAACTGCACCTCATTCAGGAAACTGCTAGGTGAGATCACATGAGCGGCACCTCTGAAGGGTGAAGAAGCTCTGGAAAGCTGAATACAACCTCCTCCAATCACAAATTATGGATCATCGTGTTACTCAGAAAAATAAGTAGGGATATCAGGAGACTAGACTGGCTAAACAGGGAGAGTGTGACTGAGGTTCAGCGTAAAAAAAAATTGTAGAATATAGGAGGTAGAAGGAGGATGTCATGGTTTGACATCCTAAACCGTGACAGAGGGATAGGACATGAAGGACGAATTTATAAACTTTGAGTGTGCAGTGATGATGTTAGGAAAGCCAAAGCTCACTTAAAGTTGATGCCTACCAGGGTCATGAAGTGTACGATATCCCAAGGTGCATGAGGTAACATTTGCAGTGGGTCAGGGGAGGTAATCAGCACTGTTGAAACCACATCCAGAGTGCTGATATGAAGCACTTTTCATATAAAGAGATGGTGAGAGAGGGAACTTCAACCTGGAGAAAGGAGGGCTTGAGTGGGATCTCATCCATGTATTTAAATTTTATATTTATATAAAGGGAGGGTGTGAGGAAGATGCAGTCAAGCTTTTTTAAGGGGTGCCCAGTGACAGGACAAGAGGCAACAGGCACAAACTGAAACAAAGCAGGCTCTGTCTGAACATCAAGAAATACTTTTTTACTGTGAGAGTGACTGAGGACTGAAACAGGCTGCTCAGGAGTATCAATCCTTGAAGTAGGTGACCCTGCCTGAGTAGGAACGGTAAGATGAGATGACCCTCAGATCACAAAATCACAGAATATTCTGAGTTGGAAGAGATTTACAGGGGTCACAGAGTCCAACTCTCAAGTGAATGGCCCATATGGAGATCGAACACACAATCACCGTGCTCTGACCAACTGAGCTAATCTCAGTTATTTCCAACCCCAACCATTCTGTGATCATGTGATAACAAGAATATCTTCTACCACTTGGATACTATGGAGAGTGGAAGAGCAGGGAATGTATCTTGAATGGCACTAAATGGCTGCTATATTTTTATAAAACCTCCTAGGCTGCCAGAGAGGAAGTTTAGATAGCTTTTATTCCTTAGCAAGGTTTTGCTAAATGATAATTAAACTTCACAGAAAAGGAAGGATATGAGGGGGCAGATGAGAAGGTGATAAGATGCACGTCCATGGATAATATTCCATTACTGGCAGTTAGCTTGTTATAGGATGTGAAAAAAGCCAAGAACACACAAAGAATGTTTTGCTAACAATGCTAAAGTTAATGCTAAAATGTAAAAGTTGGAATGTTCTAGTCATTTAGCCATGTGGTTTATCCAGTTTCTGCTTCTAAGTGGTGACCACCAGTCTATAGAACAAGCCCCAAAGTCAGTGTTCCATTCACTCACATACTGCTCCAAGAAGTCAAGGTCTTGACATTGTGTAATGAGAATAACACAACCACTACACATACAAATATCTAAAGGCATCTTGACTTTGATTCACCATACAAATAAATCTGCAACACAAACTTCTAAATGGTTGTAAGTGGTGCCTGTCATGATGCCAGCTGAAGTGTTATTTCTGTTAATCTTGGTAGTGTATACTTTGAATTTCATTTGAGTCAGTGAAACTCAAAGATTTGAGGTAACTGAAACAATTCCAGAGACCCTTGCTGTCCTCCCGCTCATCTGCAAGGTCATCTTCCCAGCTTCTTGGAAAACATGTGATGGGAGACATTGGCTGCTCAGAGCCTGTGATACTGAGCAGCTCTTCAGATTGCTTCAGGGCCCTCAGAGCTTTCCTGTTCGCATTGTTAGGGAGACCTCTAAGAGGACAGCCTTGGGGTAAGAGCTGCCTGGTGAAGAATATCTTTGTTGGTTTATGTTCTGGCAGTTGCTCCTGACAGAAACAAAGCCATATTTGAAAATGCTGAACTACTCCACAAAATCGGTTTTCCTTCCAGCACTCTGCTTTCCTGATGAGAGGGTGCATTCACAAAGAGCTTCCAAATAACACAAATGAAGAAAACAATTGTCACAAGAATGGCTTTCAACACTTAAAAATTGCTTTCTGAACCTGTTTGAGATAGTCAGCTAAAAGGGTAGTCTTCTTTCATAACTCCTTTATAATAACACACAGCTGGGTGAAAATTCATCTCAAACAATACTTACTTTTGTCTTTCCTTATTTACCATCATTATCATTACTTCTTACTTTGTTTAGCAGATGTTTCTTTAGTGCTCTGACATTCTTTATAATTTGCATATTTGTTAATTTAACTGGCAGAAAAGTCAACTTACTGTACAATATGCACCTTGTATTTAACACTTATATGTATGTGGCATATGTAACAGGAAAAGATCTTCTGATATCCCCAATACATTTTTAATGTACAAATTTAACATACTTTTTAAAATTCATGTATTTGGGCTTTTCTTTGTGCCATGCAAAAATGTCTGATTGTTTAGAGCACAGCTCAAATCTGAGGAGGAATCATTTTGAGTCTGCAGTATAAACTCATAGCATCCAGGATGTGGCTATGATGAACAAATCAGTAATTAATTGGGCATTCATTCCAGTGACCTGTCAGCATTCAAATGCTTTAATTAGATGGAGAAATGGAGGCAAGTAATGAGGGCCAAATCTGTATCCTTTTGAATACACTGGCAAAACATCCACTTGCTGCAATAAGATTTAGTCCTAAATGCATGACAGCACACTATAGAAGATGTCGTCTCCACCAACTGTGGTTCAAGTGTATAATACTGATAATGTCACTGGCATTGTATCTTTCGTTAAGGAAACAATGACGCTCTTAGGAAGCTTTTTGTCTGCTCATGCATACAAAACAGGCAATTTTCATGAAGTATTAATTGCAAATTATCTAGTATAAATGAGGGTCCCAAAAAGAAAAATCTACTTTATACTGTATCTGCTGTTTATTTCATTATTAGTATTCATTGTTTTGCTTATGTGGTACAGGTGAAAGGAAAAACCATATCCTCTGTCGAGGAATCACACTTTAAATACTCAGGTGTATACAGACCTGGAGGGTTTTGTCTATTCCCAAGCTCTTTCATAAGTATTCAAGCATATATGTGTCTAAATGTACACCTAAATCATTTGTCTACCTGAGATTTTCCGTGCATATTGGCCAGCTTCAATTTCCACACACAGATAAACCATATTAAAAATTACCACACTAGATTAAAATGCTGGTGATATATTTTAAGTGTTTCCTTTGTCTTCTGAAGGTACTGACTGTAGCTCAACACCTGTTTGTTGCTACCTAGCTAGCACTAAATTTACATTTGAAGTGCAGGTTTGAACTAAATATTATGAAAAACATAGACCAGTTTTGAAAATTAACTTAACATTTGACATTCATCCAAATTGAATGAATATGTTTTTTCCAAAAGTGCCTTTAATTTCACTGTCTTTTTTAAACAACCCTTCTAATTTACAAAATACACAATGAAGTTCACGGCAAAATGCAGTGCACACAGAGGTACCCCAACCACCTTTGAATGAGGAACATACATCCATCCCAGAGAATCATAGGCCTTTAAGAGTCTTCCTCCATTTGTGTGTCCTCATGGCTATTAGAAACCACCTTCTCGTTTCGCAGCCTATTAAAACCATGTATTCGTTACCATCTTACACAATTTTCATCTTGTGCATATAATGTCCTCTTTCTTGTCGCTTAAGTATAATTTTTCCTTTCCGGTTTTAAAAATATGCTGAACTTTATTTACAAAACAAAAACATTCTACAGCAGCCTTCACCTTGTAAGACTTAGCCACTGCAGGTCCCCTGTCAAAAGCATGGTTTCTGTTCCTCTGAATATCGACGTGTTCTTCTTTGTTGAACATAATTGAATCAAACCATATGGAATTTTTAGATGAAGTCCTAAATGTACAGAAGCACTAATACTTCTAAATCCCTCCTGAAAATACCCCATGTGATATATTTGGGGATTTGGTTTGTACTTTTCACAGCCAAGTCAATCTGAAGTTCACAGGTTTTCTGTGATGCACTGATATATCCTATGTATTTCCATCTCCTGTCATTTCAAAATGATGAATTGTCAGCATCTAACAGAGATTCTTGTTATTAGTCTTCAAATACATGACTTTGCAATTTGTACAATTATACCTCATCCCTTCTTTTCTAGTTCACTCATCTATTCCAATATTATATTCTGATCCCTCTTTGAATTACTGTTTCCAGTGCTTTGTCACTGGCTGTTTTCGTTCTTCTTCAAATGACTGACACAAGCCCTCAACCTCTCCTACCAGATCTCTTATGCTTTTCCTCATAACTATCTCACTGAAGTAGATCTGTTTCATCCAGATTATTTTCCAGGAGAAATGTCACATGCTGTCTTAAAGACAGGGTCAAGCAAACTTTATAACAGCTTCCAAACATCTGAATCATCAAAAAGTTTCCGTTTCGGAGTAGTATTTCAACTATGTAAACGTTAAATTCTTTAGAGAAGAACTTTTTCAAACCCCTTCATATGTTTCACTTCTTTCCATTTATAAGATCATTACTAAGATTTGCCTGTCCCATATTCTTCCCTGGACCTCAATATGGTTTTTGGTTTGGGTTTTTTTTTCTGATTCTTCCCACAGGTGCCTCACATAGCGTCTATAACTTTGATGAGAATCACTTTAGGTGCCATGCTCAGTTTTGGGAGATCTTTATTTTTTCCATTTCTAAGAGTCACCATCTGGGAGCAGAACAGCTTCCCACCCCTTCTGAGAGCTGGGGTCTCACCACTAGCACTGCTAAATAAAACAGAGTTCTTCTGACTATGGCAACTTAAAAAGCTCTAGCCAATATGAAGAAGAGATCAGTATTTGATATGCGTAAAGTTCTGGGGCTAGAAAGGATAATAGTCCATATGGCCACCTGCGCCAAGCCTTAGATCCTGGTGACTGGAGTCTTGCCCCAGCAGCAGGACACTGGCATCATCCCTGAGGACACTTTGTTTCAAAATATGCATCTGAAATTGTTTTGTTTGGCTTTGAAACTTAATAAATCTCTGCTGAGTTCATCAAATACCTACTTAGCACCAGCCCTATTGCCTGAATAAGCTCACCAGAGTCCAGTGTTTCGTAGCTGCTTATTCAGCTCTGCTGATCTACTACCCTATCTGCTCAGAAATTGCCTAAAAAACTAGAACCAAGAGTTCTTGAGCTCAGACAACTACTTACCCTAGCAATTGGAGGTTAGATTTTGATTTGTTTTCCACTGAATGCCTCCAAATACTCCTTGAGAGGGCAAGGAAAGTTGCACAGGCTCTCAGCATCTCTATGTCTAACATACACCAGGCTATCACGCCATCTCTCAGTCTTGTGACAGCTGGGAGATTTCCTCTTGTCATCTAGCCCTCTTTGGCAGGTTTAGACACAAGATTTTTGTTACTAAAGTGGCAATCATGAGGCTTTAACTCAATGTACTGGTTTCCAAGGTCCCATATATCATTACATGCCATCTTTTGACAGGGTTTGCCACTACATCTACATCAGCCCCAGCAAAGAAGGTTTTCCTTGCTGTAATTCCGCAAGATGCCAGTGATGGTCTGAAAGTTTTCATTTGAAATGATGAATTGTTTTACTCCATTATGACTGCACAACACATACTGCTAAGGAAACCCTGTATGAACTGCAATATCCACAACACCTTTTCCTTCAATCCCTAGAAAGTGACCAGCAGTTCCTTGTATCAAAGTGCAAGAAGATCAAGATCAAGAAATCTTTCTGCTCTTTTGCACTTGATTTTTTTGGCTTCATGCTAAAAGTAGGAATCACCAAGATAATGCCATGTTAGTGCTGAGGTTTTTGATGCCCCAAGTTCTGACCTCAGGTGTGTGAGACGCCAGTGAGAGCTGAATGAAAATCATCTTTTCACCAGCCACTCCTTTGACCCACGCAGATCACTGGCTTAGACCAGTGGGTATCAGCATTTTATCAAGGCTTATCCAGTCCACTCATCATCCACACAATTGATTAATTTTATCCTTCCCTGCTGCCTTATGTCCGTTTACTTCTCCTTCAAGAGGCTGCTAGATGCTTCAACCCTACCAACTTTATGAAGCCCTCCCTTCACTACACAAAGGTTTTAAAATATATTCAGATTCTGTTTTAAAATGGCCATGTGTTTTATACTTCAGGTTTGTAAATTAAGCTTGTGCTCGTAAACAGCCTAAGAAACACGGAAAATGCCTGAGCCTTCAGGCAGTCTGAAATGAGAAACACGGCTGACCTAAGCACCTCTGTTTTAGGACTGGTATCTCCTACGGTTGGTCTCCAAAGATTATGCCCTCAGTTGAGTCATCCAATAAAACAGCTTTTCTTGATTCTCCACCTAGTATATCTTACAGCATGACCTCCAAAGTGGGCAATATGTGGATAAATCCAGTGATCATTGCAGGTATAATCTCCAGATACCTGCTGTAACAGCACCTCAAAGACTATGTTTAGACATTGAAGAATTTTATTGATCATATGGACCATCATGGTCTCTTCCTTTAGAAATATGATGCATGTACATGTATCATGCTTGTCAGCACCATGACTGTTCAATAAACAAGTGTTTTCTCTACTTAACAGAATTAAGTGTTTATAGCACAAATTTTCATTACCCAGTCTGTCCTCCTCCATTGGTTACTCAAGGTTTTATACCCAAAGGGTCTGAGGGATCTATTTAATGAGCACAAAAGGCCCTGGAGGTAAGAATGTCTGCTATTTCTCCTTTGGAAATACAAATGTCATACTAAGTTACAAAATAATCACAATAATGTTTATATAATTTATTGTCCTTCTTAGTGCCTCTTATCTGAGCATCCAAGTATTACAATGGTTTCCCAATATGACCAAAAATAGGAACTTTCTCTGTGGGAAGACTACCACTGAATCAAAACACATGATTTTTTTCAAACGTCACCATCACAACTGTGTTTCTTTTTACCTCTAGCAGTGTTTGCCTGAGATTCTTCACCCTGCTGGCAGGTGTTGATCCAACTGGGAAAGTGCAAACCTTTTGCTGACTCAATAATAAAGCCAGCTCATTATTTCACTTAGATATAAGAGAAATAAAGAGAAATTATGACAGAGTGATAAGGTTTGGGTAAGTGTGTCCTGAGGGAACTAGGCACAAAGAAAACCAAATCCAAGGAGAAGTTTTGGGTTGTGGTTTCATAGCAAATTCTTTCATTATGACCTTTGTGCTAATAAGCAAGGTTTACTAATTAAGAAGCCCACTTGCCTGCACCCAAACATGCTTGAATACTCCTCAATATTCTTTCTAATAGCTGCTTTCTCTTTCACAAACATCTATCATCCACCCATAATTCTTAGACAACATGTCTGCATCCAGCTTTTGTGAACATGTTAATTAGAGCGCCTGTTCCAGCAGAGTTTCTGAGATGAGCAGCAAACAGTACCACTCATCCACCCCACCCCCACAGTAGGCACTCAAACAGCACGGTTTATTCAACAAAAATCTCACAGAGAAGAGAGACCAGGTAGATTTGGAGGCTCAGAGCCATAATATAAAACTATAAATCCTGCCTACATAGAGAGCTTAAGGAGCACACCAGCATTCAGTGACAAACAGTGGTCTCAGATCTTGGATTTTATGGTTGCCTGGAGTATCAAAAGTAGTTTGTTTCATAGCATTGCAAAGAACTTATTTGGCCATAGCACATACAAATACACCGAAGTGTAAGCAGAGAGCTAATTCGTCCTCTACCTTCCAACAGGTAGAGAGGCAGCCTGCCACAGAGCGTACAACTGTGAATTAACTTCCCTTAACACAAGGTAATAATTCGGCTTGATAGATAAAATTTGGTATTATAAATTATCTGCTTCAGCACAATTGCTTTGCTAAGTGACTTCTTGGTTTTTAACAACACAGCTAAAATCTTCCTGAGGTGAGGCAGTTCCATGTTGAGTGGGTTGATACCAAGGAAATAAAACCCTGTAAAAATTTGAATAGCTAAATACTGTCTTGTGAAAATACTGGGAATATAAGTGCTTGTGTGTAGAATTAAAGGCAGTATAGCTGTACTGAATACATTGCAGTTACTGTATATGTGCTTTGAGATAGAAAGAGTGGTTATACAAACTAAAGAAAGAAATGTGTAAATATTGCTTTGAGTAAGACAGTTGTTCATAGTAAGGTAGGATATGAGCTTACTGAAGCATGATTTTTTCATGGAAATGTCTCTTTAGGCTTTATGGAGGTCAGGGTAGGACCTTTGATAGTGTCCCATTGATTGGAGATATCTATTGTACTAAAAGACTTCATACTTAGCTCACTGTTTATGACTCTGATAGAATTATAAACAAAGCTCTATTTCAGACTACAAGTAACATAATAAAAATAAGAAAGAAGGAGCAGGGAAGCCTCTTCCAAAGTTCCAAGAAATAATACCACACTGCAAAGCTCTTCAGTTTGTCATAAAAAGGTCGTGTTCCCAAAATAAAAAGCCCAAACCTGACCTAAAAGCACTGAACAGGACTGGATAAATAAGTACAGTCCATTCATAGACTGAAAATTTGTGCTGCTGTTTTAGAGTCTTTGGTTGAACAATATAAATTTTTCACTGAGTGGTATCCTGAGCAGAGCCTGCAAATTGTTTTAAAATAAGATAGGCAGAGAGAGCTGGTGCTTTGCAGAGTTACCATCACGACATGTGGGGAGAGGCTTCAGTAGCTTCTTCTGCCTTTTATTTCCCTTGGAACCTAGAGGGTGAGAGGGCATTGGTTATGTGGGGCATCACTAAAGTCATGTTGTTTGGAAATGGGGCTACATTTCTTCCAATCTGCTGTTGAGCAAAAAATAAATGATGGAAATGTATTGCGTCTGTGATTTAAAGTTTTCCTTCTCCACTGCTTCTGACAACTGACCTCAGACACCCTTTCCAGCACTTTTCTTCACTATCTCAATATAATTTTCACCTTCTCTTCCTGACTCCTTTCCACAACCTGAGGAGGAACCTGGCAGAAACCATTTTCACATCAGGGCTATCATTCTAAAACCTGCAAATTCTTGGTCATCCATTTTTAAAATTAACTATTCCCATGAAAAATACCGTTATCAGAACTGCTCAAACATAGCAGCATTTCTGTCCACTAATGTTTACTCTTTCACCCTCAATTAATTCTTGCATTTTTGTTGTCCTTAAAATTCAGTTAAATGAACATTTCCTTTTAAGAGTTTTTGAAAACTCAAATCATTCATATATTTAGAAAGCTATCTGTTATCTCAAAGAAGCATAAGTTCCCCTGAAATTTTCAAAATTTAAGAAAGTTTAAAAATCACTTCAGGTATCACTTATTCTCTTTTACAGTTTTGTACACATTTCTTACACCTATCACTGTGGCATGCATAGCAGGAAAAGTCAAAACTCCCTATAAAAAATGTGAGCTCCTCTCCCTCTTACCAAAAACTGTACTGGGAGACACATCTATTTTTCATTTGTTTTTTGGTTAAATTTTTTTTAATGTCTAGGAAAAAAAACCACATAGTTGGAAAGTTTTATCCTCAATAATAGTGGGTCTAACATTTTTCCATTAGCATTGCTAAGACAGTTTTCTGGGTCCAGTTAGAAATGGTCGATCAACCCTCCTATAGCCCATCAATGTCTTTGTCATGAGAAATGCAAAGAACACTTAAGACTGTGAAACAATATTTTCTTTATACAATACAATATCTTCATGTAGATGCTGGAAATATGGTAAAGTGGAAAGTGTATGTCCCTCTTGCACATCCCCTCTCTTCACATCAGCATGACAACACGAGGTTCATGAGAACAGCAGTTTAGGCTACAGCTGCTCAGGCTCAGAATAACACCCCAACCAAGTCTCACAAAGAATTTCTAGTGAACACATGCATTTCCAACAAGTTCCACAAGTTGGGATGGGTTTTTTTTCCTCACTGGGACATTCTGAGAGGGTTTTATAGTGTTTTGGGATTTTTTTTAAGGAGTCTGAGTTTCAAGTGTTCTGAAACATGAAGGAAGCCCTACTTCTACCTCTATAAGGAAGTCAGAAGTTACATAAATGTAGTGTGTGAAGAACCTAAACTTTTGCAGGGCATTTTTCATTTTATTAAGAACGTGAAAACTCTGAGTAAAAATTGGGATATTTTTGACTGAAAAGATCGAAAATGATAAGTGAGTTTCAAACATGGATTTTTTTTCCTGGAAATTAAGGCAGTGTCTCTTCGTATTATCTGTTTGCCAGTTTATCTTAGTTTAGTTTGTTTATTTCAGATGGATTTCATTTGGCCAGGGGTTTTGATTTGATTTATTTTGCTTTTCTTCCAATTGTGCAGGGAAAGATTTTACTTGGACAGTGGTTGGTTGTTTTATTTCTTCATGAGCATAACAATATTTTTCCCTACGGTCATTTTCAGAAAAAAAGGAAAAATACATCTTCAGATTCTGATTTACTATTGTCCCTATGACTTACCTGTGCACTTTTCTATGCACATTCAGAAAGGAGGGAGCCCTTACTTCTGTGTTCCTACTACATCCCCATTAATACGGCAGCTCTTTAACACAATGGCAGAAAAAAGGGCTTTTCTTTTATTGAACTGTATGCTGGTTTTACATAAAATAGACTATAATTCAGAGTCTGTAATGTCTACTGAAAGGTTAGGCTTGTTACCACCCAAATAGGCTGAGCTAATAAAAATTATATTTGTTACAATCCAGATAGATTAACCAGCCTTAAGGGCTTAGCTATGTATCACACTTTTCAATTTTCTTATAATTAAATTAACATAAAACAGACTTGACAAATAAATGACTGTATCAGAAACAGTTAAGCTCTATTTAACCAAAATAATTCTTCTATTTACATGTACAGCAACCTGTGTCTATTTTGGGGGCTATAAGAAGACTATCTAGTTAGCAAATCCTTGGGCACTCATAGTCTGCCACAGACTGCTAAGTATTGGTCCCAGACTTTCAGTGAACCACATATATCCTAAAGGATAGATTTTGTGGTTTAGCTTCTGCACTCCCTGCTGGTTGTCTCCCAATCAGATACCTCCTCCCTGTCACAACTAAGCAATGGCCTTGAAAGGATTCATATGCAGAGTTTAGATTTATTCACTAACTAGCCCTTTTGACTAAACTGTTTCAGTAGGATTACTTATAGAATCATAGAATCATTTAGATTGGAAAAGATCTTTGAGATCATCAAGTGCAACCATTAACCTGGCACTGCCAAGTCCACCACTAAACCATGTTCCCAAGTGCCACATCTGTACATCTTTTAAATACCCAGAGGGATGGTGACCTAGCTACTTCTCCAGGTGACCTGTTCCAATGCCTGACAACCCTTTCAGGGAGGAAGTATTTCCTAATATCCAATCTAAACCTTCCCTGGTGAAACTTGCAGTCATTTACTCTCATCCTATCACTTGTCACTTGACAGAAGACTCTGATTCCACCCCCCTGGTTCCAGTCTCCTTTCAGGCAACTGTACAGAGCAACAAGGTCTCCCGATGAGCCTTCCTCTTACAGGCTACATAAGCCCAGAGAAGAGTTTTATGAAACCAAGCACACCTGTACGTCTTTTCAGCATAGTGATTTTAGTCTCTTCAACACATTTTCCCCATCCATACACACATCTGTTGCACACACATCTAAGCTGAAATAAGGTCTCAGTGTCTTGGATGACAACAGGGGACTCTTTAATAGTTTTAGCAGTTCATTAATGAAGGTTGCATAGTTTATTCAGCAGCACTGACCTTCCTAAAAGCACTGTGGCTGTCCATAAACTATGTCTCTATGTATTAGCTTTCTCACCTTCTTTTCCCTCTCTTCCATTCCACTGTAAATCTTGAAACCATAATACTCACAACCTTAATTTTCACCATGTCTCCAACTTACCTCTAAAACAAAAGAATGAGATGCAAATAACACTCCAGCTTATAGCCTCCTCTGTGGTTGTCCTTTTGGATGAGAGACCACAGGCATAACCTTAGTGGCTGGCAAGAACACAAATACGAGCTGGTGGGCCAAGATAGTAATTTTCTGTCTTGTTCCATGTGGCAGGGTGTTTGGATGCATGGCAGGGGAAGGTTTTCCCTTGAAGAGTGCTGTTGGAAAGGCCTTCACAAAAGTTTTGTGTCCCTTTCTGCTGTGGATATTAAAAACTTAGTATGACCTGGAATCAAAGAAAAAATTTACAGAGACCATACCAGGTGTCTGCTATATAGAGTGTGTTGGATGTGGTCAAGAGCTTTCCGTGTCACACACCAAGTGAAATAAATTAAATTGATGTGTAACCTGGTTTTGTGAAAGCTCTGAAACTCTATCTGTTATGCTGTAATATGTGTGTGGTTTGGCAAATGGTAAAGAGAATAGTTTCCACTTTCCATAAAGCCATGCAAAATCCACTTAAGTTTCTTAGGGCTTTGTACTATAATTAACCATTCTGAGAGTGCTATTGTCTGAGGACTATGCCTTTAAGCCCCTTCTCTTCCCTGTAGGAACTCACTCAGAGCAGAGGAGTGCAAATGGAGTTGAGATCAGCAAGCTGGATACTTACGCGCTTCTTTTGCTACCATTTTTCCAGTGCCTTATTTTACGAACAATGGCCTGCCTATTGCAGAAATTATCAGTATTGCACCTCAGGTATTCTCCCTAAATTACAACTGTGCTGCCTGGATCTAAGCTATAAATATCAATGTATATTGCAGAAGTTTGTTTTAAAAAGAAAGAAAAAGATAAATGGATACTATTTTTAAATGCAGCCCCAGAATCAGATGGCTTCATGCTGTTATGATAAGGAGCTGAGTGGCACTGGCTGAGAAGGAGGTCGAAGCAGCAGCAGCATAACCTCCTCTCGCTGCAGCCAGCCAGGTAATCAGGAGCTTGTGCTCCGACGGGTGGGAGGGGAACAAGGTGATGATTATTGTTTTACCTTAGGCTTCCTCTGGGGAATTAACTGAGCTTTTGAAATTCAGTTCTCCAGAGTGCAGTTTTCATGGCATTCCCTTGTGCAGACTCATAATAGCCTTTTGGCATGGCTCCTGGAATGGCCAATAGCAAGAAAGAGGGACAGAGCTGTTCAGAGGGAAAGGAGACTCGATGACCCTAACAAAACTCACTGTTCTGCAAGTCATGGGTAGCCCAGGATCAGTCTGGAGCAGAGCAGAGACTTGGTGCTGTGAGAAGAAGCGTGCATAGCCCCCTTCCTAAGATTTCCTGAGCTAAAATTGAAGGTGTGGTTTCCATCCCCTTTTTCCCTTCACTTTATGTAAGCTGATGTGTGGCACTGTGGGATTTGGTTTTGGATTGTATTTAAACCATAGAAGATTCAGAGCAACTGGCAGCTTAGGACACTGCAAGGGACATTTCAGTATGGACCTCTCGGATGTTTTATAACATTCCTCTTTGTTTGCCAGTATGGGATTTACAAGTCATGGGAAAGAAAAGAAAATATTTTAAAAAAGGAATGGTGAGAGACTGTGAAGCGATATATCTTTTATTATTCTGCAGACTGAAAGACATTGCAAACAGTTAACTCTTTATGGCCTATGACACAGTGTTTCCTTTACA
The DNA here is from genome assembly GCA_013397755.1 of Cnemophilus loriae. Taxonomy (NCBI): domain Eukaryota; kingdom Metazoa; phylum Chordata; class Aves; order Passeriformes; family Corvidae; genus Cnemophilus; species Cnemophilus loriae. The sequence goes on from VZTF01008312.1 coordinate 996,998, forward strand.
TGCTACCCATCACCTCCCTCTAAACTACGCCAGGTTCTCCACCTTCCCCTTTGGTGACTCCCCACAGTATCTGGGTTAAAAACAGAGCAGTAGAGTATACACAAACTCAGAGCTGCTCCATAGCTATGCTTTGACTTCTGCGGTACTCTCTATGTTTCCTCTTCCTCAGCTTTATGTATTAAAGCTTATTTTTAACTAACACTGTGATCCTAAGCTTCTTCACAGTCTCAACTAAGCTGTGTGATTCATGCTTCAAAGCCTAATATTTTAGCCTCAAAAGCAGGATGAAATACTGTCATTTGAGTTTTTTAATGACTATGGACTAGTACATGCTTTTTCAGCCTTTCCTCAAAGGCTCCAAATTAGAATAAAACTAATTTCCACAGCACATGTAAGCCAATAAAAAGAGTATAGCAGGAAGAGGATATGGAGCTGCAAGAGAATAGCATGGTACTGGGATCTGAGCTGAGTTTGTAGTGTATAATGATAAATTATGTACAAATATTATTGCTATTATTATGTAGTAGTATTATTCTGTGCCAGCACTCTTTGCTGGTATGTCAGTCCTGAATGCAAAATTCTTCTGGTTTTCCTCCCCTTTGCAGTCTGAATAATGGGGCTTATTTTGTGCAAGTTTTGCCCCAGGGTTTCCCTTCTCTGTCTGGCAGATGAATATATGGTTATAGCCTTCCACTCTGAGCCTGTGGAGCCACCCCGCTTCTCTGCTGTGATGCTTTCTGTAGCATAATACTCATGTGGAGCTTTACAACAGAGAAGACAAGTGGTCATGGAAGCTTAGCTGGTAATCCAAAGCCCCTTGAAACCAAAGGGCATTCTCCCTTTGGCCTCAGTGTGCTGCCAATGGGCTGCTAAATTCTACTCTGCGATGTAGACCAGAAGAAAAACTCTGTGAGAAATTTAGGGAGGATACAAGAAGGGAGTAAATGGGTCAGAGAACCTGAAATAAAAGGAAAAAGGGAAAGTGGGAATGAGAGATTATATTTAATCATAAGGGTCCTTGGGGAATAAACTGAAGCAAGCACTGAACAGCAAGAGAGAGGATGTGATCCTGCAGTGAGGGTCTGTGAAAGAGATGGAGACCAACACAATATCATCTCCATAAAGGAATTCAGATGAGACCTTTTCTGCATAAACCTGGAGGCAGAAAAATGAAAAGTATTCCAGACTTCCTGAGGTAAATCAGAGATTCAGTCTGAGGCATCCCTTCCTGTGGATTTCTCTTTCTGTTCTTTTCTTTTTGGCACAAATAAGGAGTTGCCTAATTACCTACCTCAGCATGGGCAGAGTTCAAGAGAGAGGTCTTGTTGTTTGGTCTCTTATCTCCAAGAGCCTGAATAATCAAATTTTTGATGACACAGCCAGCAAATACCAAGAAGCTACAGTGATGTGTAGCTATTTTTTCATGGACTGTCCCAAGAAAACAAATACCACAGACAAAAGAGTGTTAGAGAGCTAGCATAGTCATTTAGTCACTTGACTCATTCCTTTTGTAGACAGCCCTGGAAAAACAGAATCTCTCTCTTCAGAAATGACATCTACAGAGCATATATAGCCCAAGACATCTGATTTGCAGAGGATGTCACTTTGGAGTTCAAGGAGCAAATACACACACAGTCCTCTGTCACTTGAAGAACACAGGCAGTTCCTCGAGTTCTGCCAGTGCCAGTACTCTGACGTAACCGTGATCTGCAAACCCACCACACCACAAGTGGCATGTTTCTGGGGTGGCTGTAGGCAAAAACTGAGTATTTCCAGACTGAGTTGGTCATCAGGTTTCAATGATCACGAATTAAATCATGAGCGCTTTTATACACAGATGCATTAAGGTCACAGTTGCCTTTTTTTTGGCAGTATAGCATGCTTTCTTAACATCTAAATATCTTTCTTTGCTGTGTTATAAGAAGATGGAAGTCACAGTTAATGAAGGATGAAAATATCTAGAATTATTTTTTTTGTTCCAATTGCGTGAAAACGTAAGGATCTCTTGGTTACAAGGAAAGAAAAAGTCATGTGAATTATTTACCATGAGAAATACAAAGAGCAACACTGAATAAAAATAATAAGTGCTATTCAAATGCAATAGAAGCTAGTAGAAGGCGTGTACTTGCATTTAAAAACTTATTGTATTCATGGCTTCATTTATTTTGGTGGTAGTAGAATGTAAAGAACAAAATAAATTAGAACCAAAAATGGAAAAGATGGGATTAATATACAGTATGCTGTGAATGATTTGTTTCTCTTCCCACAATGCCCCTCTCCAGCTTATCTGAACACTTAGCTATGTTTATTTCCATAAAGAATGCATTTTATTATGAAGGAAGCTAGCATGTGCTTTTTAAAATAAGGCAAAAACTTTATTAAAATTCAAAAGAAAAGTAAACAGAGATGATTTGGGAAGCTTTATTCATTTATTTGGGCAAACACTGCTAAAAACATTTAGGTGCACTGCATGTTTAAAAAGTAATAAATAGCTATTGTGCTTACTTCATAAACTTGTCAGAGTGTCTTCATTTTATTTTCCTGAACAAACTGAATTTCTGTACTGCTCATCCACAGCCAGTTAATAAATACATCACCCTAAAAAGTGCTGTGGTATTAAATTTACAGCAGATAAAATATGGATGAAGTTGCTGTGCTTCAGGTACGTCAACTGTGATTTAATATCTCTGACTACCCTTATGAGGAGTAAAAGATTACTCGGCTGCTCCAACAGCAAGATGCTGACCTTTGCTCCCAAGTAACAGCCACTCAGCAAATAGTACCAAATGAAGAAGTAGAATAACATATAGATTTGCCATAAGAAAAAATTGATCTATACCCATATATCAAATCTGCTGATCAGAGCTCTGCAGAAAAAGTACCTCATAATCTTTAGCACGGAATTGCAAAAACTTTTGCTGAAAGTATGGGGTTTATTTTAAAGTAAAAGATTTCTTGGGGCAAAAGTGTTCTCTATCTGTACATGTGGTGTGTGGAGAGTGTCACACATATATCCAGGTATGCATACACCACCTTGACACATCTTCAGGTATAGAAGAATCAACAGATCTATCAGATCACCAGCTAGTGATCTAGCAAACAGTCTTATCCTCATTTTCCATTTTTCTGTTAATTCTTTGAAAGAATGGAGCAAAGCATAACATTGTCTCTGTAAATGAAGGTAAAATTCCTCTGTGAAAACTCATAAAAGTCTGATTTAATTTGTATCTTTGAAAAAGTTATATCTAAAGGTGATAAAAACACCAGGAAGAAATGTTTGTTAGAAAAGAAAATAAATTCTTGTGATTTACATTTTGCCTTCAAAAAAAAGGTGGGTGAGTGAAAGGGTGCTTCTCCGCACTTCAAAGCAAAAGCAAATGAAAAATTTTCAACAACAAAGCCAAAATATGAAACAGACAAATCACTCTGCTGAGTACTTTTTAACCTACGGTGGCACATGCTAGCAAAGCAACTGCTGTATATATAATAAGGATTGAACAGGTAATCTTTAAATGTGAAAGCAAAATGAGAAACTTCCTTAATTAGTGCTGATTAGTTCTACTTAAGGAGGTAGAATTTGATTTACAATGGTAAAATCAGTAGATTTCTATGAGTATTAGACTTACACTGGTGAGATTTTCTCAAGCCATTTAAAATTATTAAAAAATCTTCATTCCGTAACACCCATAATTTTCACATGATCTAATCATATTGGTGCTTTATAATCTGACAGCTAGGTACATATAATAACTTGATATCTTAAGTAATTTCTGAATTCAGTGTTTTTGTTTCCACACAAATGTAAGCCTTGTTCAGCTCCCATTTCTGTGCAAGCTATTGTTTTTAATAGGCAGGGTATTTTTTCCTGAAGAGTAGATTTGATTAACATGTCCAAGAAAAATAACACGATACTTGTCTCAAATATCTGCTGTGGTGTTATTGCAAATGATAAACCATGATGCCTAGAGATTATTGAAGCTTTTTTGTGAAAGTTGGATTTCTTTCCAACTGAGACTTAGAAAATAATGTGATTTCAAAATGTAGAAGTGGTGACATTTGTTTCAAGATTTTGTTTGGGATTTTCCTTCCAGTTAAAAAACACCTTTTGCTATTAAGATGCAGTGGCTTGGTCAAACAGGAATGTGCATCCTGCCCATCCTAGCCCAGATGTTACTCATTCAAACAGACGTCAGCCCATAAACCTTTCTAAACAAGTGCTTTCTCCACTCTGATTGCACAAGGGATTTGGTTGGGCAGGATGACATTTTCTTGAGTGACAGATGCTCATGCTGCAGCAGTACCATGGACACTCATAATGTCCTTGCAGAGCAGCTGCTCCTTGAGGATTTTATACGGTTTTCTTTGTCCTTGCAATAATAAGGAAAAAACAATATTTTGCTCTTTAAACTTGGGGGGTTTAAAAAACATGCACAGGAATGAAAACCAAGACTTACTGGCAGGATTTAGAAAGTCTCAGAAGGTGAAGATGCACAGATACCATGAACCTTCTAAAGGCACATTGCTTCAAACACCATAGAAGTATTTCATTGGGCATTCCTGTCTTGCCTGAACTGGTAGCAGAAAGCAGGCACAGAATGGATTGGAGGAGATGGAAAGAAGGAAGGATAATTGGCAGGCAATCCGAGAGGCTCAAGTTTTTTCAGAATAAGTGGGTGGTTTCTAAAATTAGTGGACGTTTTCCGAATTTTATTTCTCTGTATTTGAACTTTTAACAAGAAAGAAATTATCAAATTTTTAATATTTTTATCATAATAATAGAAATAATAAGCAGCAACATCTGATGTCAATGCATATGATTCAGAACATTAGGAATTATCACTGAACAGTCCATTACAGAATGGATTTCAAATTAATTTCAGAATAGAGAGAGAACTTTTTTCAAGAGAACTTTGAGGAAACTGCTAGCACCCTAAAATGGAGGTGGGCAAGATCAAAAGGCATTTCTTAACATCGCGTTTATGTCTCTGACCAACAGACTCATATTTCCCCAGTACAACCAACGCAGTGTCAGTGACATCATGTCACAGCCCATTACAGCATTCCCGAGCTCAAATGGCTGTCATGGGATATGACACACCACAAATATTCACAGAATTCTCATGAATATTTTTCTCATTGCTGCTTGGGTGTCCCTCCACATAGTTAATACCCAGCCTCAATCCTTGCCTATAATTAGCAGTTAAGACGCAGCCTTAAGCGTGGGCTTAAGACGGGGCTTGTACACTGATCACAAGTGCTGACATGAGTAGAGGGTGTTATTCCACCTTTAAATCCCATTTAAGAATATGAAAATAGGAGGCCTAGTGTTGAGAAACCTGTGCTATCTTGATGCCACAAACAAGACTTTTTTTGTTGGACTATCATGCTGAATTCGGCCCCGTCGAATTTGCATCCTCTCTCAAGGACATCCAGGTGAGATGAAAACCATCCCTGCTCTCTAAGGATCCTTTGGAATAAGAAAGTTAATACAGTGAAAAAATAATTCAAAACACCTAAAGCTAGCACAAATGTTATCAGTTTGCCTAGGCAGGGCAAATTTAAGAGATATGACTTGCCATCTAGACCCTGCTGTTTATCATGTCAAGTCAGACTCAAGAGCCGCTGGTCAGGAAATATGAGGTATTTATTGTTTTGCTGGTGCCTGCAGCAAGCCTGCCCTGTGGCTAACAAACAGGGTTCAGTTTTCAAAACCACTAAGTGTGTGGATAAGCAGAGTTTTTTGAGGGGAAAGTTGATCTAACATATAAAGCGAAAATCTGTAGCAAGGACATTACTCTCAGAGAATGGCATTTGATCTCTCTTAAAATTGCTAGAGAGTATTCCAGAGAACACTCTTAGAACGAGATAGTCCAAATCCAAAAGGCTCTGTTAGCATCCAGTAATTAAATAGATCAAGTTTAAATTGTTTCAAATCTGCACTTTTATTAGGTCTTTCCTGAAGTAACAGTGAATCTGATATTGAAAACACAGCATCAACACAGTTCTGGGCTTCTTCCCTGCAGGTAGAGGGCAGAAGACAAAGAGCTGAAGGCAGGAGAAAGCATTTGGGCCTGGATTTTGTTTCTTTAAGAGTTGCAAAAGAAACAAAGAAAAGACGGTGATTAGAAACCTGGAAACCGGGGTCAGGGGCACAGGGGGAGGTATTTAAGATCACGTTTAAGTGGAGTTGAAAAGAGTGGTGGATTAGAGAAGAAAAAATAAATTTAAAAGTCTTCTGAGTGTTCAAGGGCATCTGAGAGGACAGCAGTAATGAAAACCATGATACAGGCTAGAAAGGACTAAGAAGGAGCATGGAAAACCTAGGCTTCTAGGAAGTAACACTGGGAGATGCACTACCAGACATAATATGGGCTGGTTGGACCAAGGGAAAGTGAAATAAAAAACCTTTTGGGAGATTGTAAACAGGATCTAAGGACTCAGAGCTGCAGCAGAGGCTTTATTAGCAGAAAGCTTGCAGCACGCTTGCTAGCTCCTGGAGACCCGGCTGCAGCACTGAGGACGTAGACACTTCTAATAAGCAGAGAGGGAACTGGTGAGGAAAAGCTCCTGGTTTGCCTTGTGCCTAGATTAGGTGCTCGGTGTGCTCTTCTTAGCCTAAAGCCGGTTCCCTGCGTAAGGACATCACAGCACCACGACCGCAGAAGGCTGAAGACTTAACCCAGATTTTATTCAGTGAGGATTGTTTGATAGCACAGGCTCCCCTGTGGCAGCGGCTGAGAACCGAGATCTGCTCCGGCAGCCGTGCACCGAAGGATTGATTCTGCAAGCTGCTGAGCACACATGGGAACCCTTCAGCCCACCTGAGTTCAGTGGGGCCTGCGAGCACTCAGATCCTTGCAGAGGTGATTGGCAGATGCTGGATGGCATCCTCAGAGAATAAATGTTGCTGGATGTTCCTTCCCCTCCTTATTAGTAGCAAATTATACCAGCAGCTGTCCAAGATTTTTTTACTCTGACCTGTCCCATTCTTAATCAATTGCTGATACGTGTGTGTGCAAGAGGTGAAAAGGCATATTTGTTCCTTTGCTTTTGAGTATGGAGCCAAGAGACAGAATTAAAGTGGGGGAAGGAGGGGAAAGGGAAGGGAGAGGAAGGATTCACAAAGACTCTTGCAAATAAAATCCATTGATTTACATGGCTTTTTGCTAAATCACAAATATCTAGCTAGATCTAGAGTAAGAATTTATTCACAGAAATGCTCACAAAAAGCAAAGCAAATCCTACCATGAATAAATATTCATGGGACTATTTGCACTGGGAGAACTCCCCTGGCTATTCTAAAAGCCGTTGGTTTTTTTTTTTTCCTGTAGTGTGGCTGGAAAGGCTAGAATTAAGTAGTTTCAAGAAGTGAAAAAGGAACATGAAGTAGTAGTCAGAGAGAGGTGTATTTGCTATTAGCACAGCCAGGAACAGTGAAGCTCTTCATCAGGCAGATGACCATTCTACCTTACAACTGGTTTGCCTTCAGTCATGAGGCTCAGAACTGATGGTCCTGGGAAACAGGGCACAAGTACCTTACATGCCTACATGGAGTAAAACAGACTGAAAGCTGGGGGATTATATATTAGCTGACCCAATGAAAGCTTTCTCTGGCCATGAAGGGGGAGATGGACATTTAGAAAGTCACCTTTTAGCTAGTGCTGGACTCAGTAGGTAGGAAACCTCCATAGGCTTTTAAATAATTTGGGACGGTATTTTAACAGGGACCAGGAAAAACATCTTCCTTACCATGTCATGGCTGCATTATCGGTTACAGAGGCTCCTCTTTTTTTCCATTACCTGGTTAAATCACAGATTTTTGCCTGCACAATGGCATGTTTCCAACAGTGCCGTGATCTTACTTGTGTCTTGGAGTTATGGGCTTTGAAACCTTTTGAGTGGAAGGGACAAGTGATCCAGTAGAGTTGTTCCTGCTACCACTGCCACTCTTTCGCAGGAGCTCAGCCCTGGGTGTCTCTGAAGAGAAGGAAAAGAGGAGAAATGGAGAAACTAGTTGTGAAGAGCCATTGGAGGCACCCCCAGGTTACCCGACACTCCTTGACACACAGCTGTTCCTAAGCCTGGCTGGGCTCTGCCCAGCACCTTAAACATAGCTCACTGCTGTTTTCACCCTCTGATGCAGTGTCTGAAGAGATGATGCAAGTCCCGTCCAGCCACCCCAGCTAGAGGCAGGGAAACCCCAATGTGCTGCTGATATCCTCAGCCCTGATAGTAAAACCTTTCTGCAGTCTTCAGTGAGGGCCCTGACCACCTTGCTACCCAGACTAGGGGAGACACATTGAATGCCTCTGAGTGCATCAAAGTCTGAGAGCTGCAATTTGGGACTGTGGCTCTTGGAGAAAATAAAAATCCTTTTTTATCCTGACAGATTCCCATCCACTTTGCTTTTATACACAAAGTACCATTTTATGTATTAGTGAAAAAGAACAATTATATTTTTGGATTGATTCGTAAAATGTAAGTTTATTGAGAACTGAGATAATTTTGTGGTCAAGTACTCAAAACAAAGAAACAAACAAGAAAACAAACAACCACGACAAGAAACCTAGCTAGCGTTGACCATATGCTTGAAAAGCTACAGCACGCAAGATACAGTAGAGACTTCATCCTTTCAGTGTACGGTTCCAGTAAAAACAACAAAACTGAGAACCAGTGCTTACTTGAATTTTTTGATACTCTTATTTCTTTATTTTCTTTCCAGTTTTTCACCCTTGATGTATCTCCAAAGACCGCAAGCAGGATACATAGTGCTTCATATTCCAAGTGCTCAGGCCTATCTATCAAAAGCTGACTGGAGTGGGTGGTGAAATACGGTAGGAGGTGGCTAGCTACAGAGTTGTACTATTAAATTACTGTCTGTCCAAGGAGAGTAATCTCTTGTTTCAGCAGCAGGTACTACTACCAGAGACTGTAAAAACCTCAAGCACTCTGAAATAGGCTGTCATATGGAGCACCATAAATTACATCAGTCAAATATTCCATCATTCATTCTCTCCACGGTCTTACAGTGGGATGAATAGTCTGCTAAAGGGAGAAAACAACTACCAACTTTCTGATTCCTTTTCTGTTTATTTTCTGGGAGAGCTTCAGGGGCTAGCTTCCTATAACAAATTTTAATTAACCATAAAATATAATTTTCCATTTATGTAGCTGCAGGTTTCATGGACCACACAGGCTGCTCCCCAAAATGCAACAAAGGTGTGGGATTTTCTTTTTCTCAAACTGCAGCTATTGTTATCTACCCTATTATTAAGAAGTTTAAGAAATGCAACATCAACGACTTCCTTTTCATCTTTGTGGAGTGGAACATTTGACAGTAAGTTAAAATCCTAAATAAAATATGAAAGCTGCCAGCACATGCCAAAAGTCTCTCGGAGAGCATATATGAAAAGTTGCTCCTAAGACGCAAATGCCACTAATACCATATGAAAATTGCAAAAAGGTATATGAAAGTCACTAATGTGACATGAAAGAACAAAAGTCTTCAAATTATGTGAAAGTTGCCGTTACGATATGTTTCCCTTACTGTTCTAGTTACTGTCTATCCTCTTATTAGCAACTTCCATTTCAAACTAATCTTTGATAAAAGTCTTATTATATTAACAATTTTCATTACGTATCAGAAAATTGTATTTCCCGTTGCACTGAGTGAAGTGTGACCTCATTAGCAGACTCTTGTGTTGTTGCACAGCTTTTTTCCTCCCTTTCCTTTGGAAAATACACGCATTCCTGCAGCCACACTCTCTGCTCACTTTGTCTTTATAAAGAAAGGTATATGCTGGCTATGCCTGCCACAAAAATTTAGGAGCAGGCTCAAAGTATGTTTTTGGAATTAAGATTTCCAACATCTGTACGTCTCAGTCCACATTGCTATCTGTAGAGCTGTTTAAAGTTATCAACAGCATGTCTAGGAGGAGCCATGATTTTCAGGAAACCCTATCCGAATGAGAGGCTGAGCCCTCAGTAAGATGCCATGTGTGTTTGAGTTCTCTTTTCAGTAGAGAGCTCTGGTGCGGGGTTTAAATCCATATTTGAGTAGAGGGGGTGCATTTTTGCTAATCCTGTGCAGACAATATTCAGTAAATCCCTACTTCTGCAATCAAAGCTGAGTGTCCTTGTGGACCCCTTGAATGACAGTGAGACCTCATGAATACATAAGAGTGGGGCAGCACGAAGCTGAGTTTGGGGTTGTTAGTACTTCAGGGCTATTTCTCTATAGACCAGAGCCTGTGAAGGTGTCAAAGCTGAAATGATCTAGAACACAGATGCAATATACTTTGTGTTTTATGGGTCCACTCATTCTGAATATATTTTCATCAGTCATGAATCTTATTTCTTCTTTTCTTTTCAAAATCTTCTGTGAAGGTGATGAAATGCATTGCATTGCTAGATCAAGCTGCTGAAGTCCTGTATTTCTCCCATGTAACTCATGCAAGCAAAACACCAGGTCAAGCATGCTATGAGAGGGTCAGGATGCTAATAGGAGATGAAAACATGAATAGATGACAAACATTTGTAGTGCAGATTTCCTGGCTCCATATGTAGGCCAGACCTGACCTCTGCAAACTGTGAGGGGGTGGCTGCATTCCCCCATAGTGCAGTACTCAGTTTGTATGACAAACTTCAGAAAAAGGTACCTTCCACAAGTGAAATGTCTGTTGAATACTGTGTGGCAAATCAGTGTCCCAAGATGCAGCAAAACAAGTCACTGAGTGACATTAAACGTGGCATCCTTTTAACAGTTTCTCCTTATATTTGATTTCGATAGTGGGAAACTACAATTAACACCATAAATAAACTAGTTACTAGTGACTGCTCCTGTGCAAGAACCTATAATTTTCCCCCACCAGACTCTTCTCCTTCAAGTATTGGTCAGAAGATAATGCAAATTGTACATTTAATAACAGTTTGAATATACTACTCTGGTGGGTTGTCCCTGGCCAGATGCCAGGTACACACCAAAGCCACTCTGTCACGCCTCTCTTCAGGGGAGAGGACAAGGGAGAGGAAATACTACAAAAGGCTCATGTGTCAAGATAAGGACAAGGCAAGATCCCTTACCAGTCGCCATCAAGGGCAAAATGAGCTCAACTTGGGGGAATTAGTTTAATTTATTAATTAGCAAATCAGAGTAAGATAGTGAAAAATAAACCCAAATCTTATAAATGCTGTCCCCTCACCCCTCCCTTCTTCCCAGGCTCACCTTTACTCCCCATTTTCTCTTTCTCTTCCCCCAGTGGCACAGAGAGACAGGGAATGGGAGCTGCTGTCAGTTCATCACATATTGTCTCTGCTGCTCCTTCTTCTGAGGAGGAAGGACTCCTCATGCTCTTCTCCTGCTCCAGTGTGGGGCCCCTCCCATAGAAGGCAATTTTCCATAAACTTCTCCAGTGTGAGTCCTTCCCACAGGCTGCAGTTCATTACGAACAGCTCCAGCATGGGTCCCTTTTCCACAGAGTGCAGTCCCTCAGGAGCAAATTGCTGTAATGTGGGTCCCCCATAGGGTCACAAGTCCTGCCAGCAAACCTGCTGCTGATGGGCTCTTCTCTCCATGGGGCCACAGGAGCCTGCTCCAGCATGGGCTTCCCACGGGGTCACAGCTTCCTTTAGGCATCCACCTGCGCTGGAACTGGGGTCCTCCACAGGCTGCAGATGGGGATATCTACTCCACCGCGGACCTCCATGGGCTGCATGCCTGACTCACCATGGTCTCCCCACCACAGGCTGCAGGAGAAACTCTGCTCTGGCACCTGGAGCTCCTTATCCCCCTCCTTCACTGACCTTGGTGTGCACAGGGCTGTTGTTCTCATGTATTCTCACTCCCCTCTTCTCTGAATGCTGTTGCACAGTAACTTTCCTCTCCGCTTAAATCCAGAGGCACTACCAGCTGATGGGCTCGGCCTTGGCCAGCAGCAGGTTGGTCTTGGAGCCAGCTGGCATTGGCTCCATCAAATACAGGGGAAACTTCTGGCAGCTTCTTACAGAAGCCCTGTAGCTACCCCTGTAGTCCTGCCAGTACCAAAACCTGGCCATGCAAACCCAATACAACTGCTAAAATATGAAGTTATTATAATTTTATCTGAAAAAAAAAAAAAAAAGGAAAAAAAGAGACAGGAAAGAGGAAAAAAAAAACAACTTTGAAGCTAATAATCAAAAGATTAGAGAAAGGATATCTTTTAATTAATTTCAAACCCTGGATTGAGTATTAAATAGAAACATGAAAGAAAGATTTCCAATTGGAAGGGATGGTAACTGAAGAGTCTTCACTCTCTTGAGGATTACCATTTAATTTTAAACATTGATTTAAAATAAATGATGGTACACTCCCCAAGGAAAGATGTATTTCAGTTGTAAACATAAGAGTGATGTATAATAAATGAAATATATAACGTTCTCCTTGAGGAGTTTTTTTTACTTTATTGTGCAATCGTGCTATGGGAATAATTTATACCTTTTAACTTGAATCTCAGACAAAAGCTATCAGGTGTCTTTCTGTAATCAGCTTTTCCTTTATTTATTTGCCTGTATTTACATATTTGAAAATTTGTCTGTGATGTCAGTTCTTCTATCAACACTTGCGAGGGCACATGACAGATGGGGAAGGTTTATTCTAGATTATCGTCTGAATGACAAGTGTCTCACAGCAGTCCTGACCAAGTATCTCACCTTATAGAAAGCTTCCTGGTTCCTCACCTCACAGTCAGCTTCCTCACTTATCTCATCATAACCAATGCAGCCTTTCTCGTTCATGACTGTGTTTGTCAGCTCTTCACTCTGTTGCAGACCTCTCATTTTCCAATTTCTTGTTCCTAAGTATTAAGATATATTGTACCCTAGTTCTAGGAGAAGCAGCTTTTCCGCTTCATTTGTTTTGTGTCCTGTCAGCATCTAGGTGAACACAATAATTAATTATGAATAGCTGCTTCAGTACTGCTTCTAGGGATTCTTTTTCTAGGTGTTCCTATTCTGCTTTTTTTTTTTTTTTTTAATTTACAGAAAGAAAATTGACTGCCAATTTTATTGGGCAAAAGTTTGTTTTAAGTAATTTTCCTCTTAGGGAAAACATGTAGCCTTTCAACTCAGCTCTTGAGATCTGTTTCTAAAGCTTCAGAGTTTACATTAGTCCAGCTGAAAGACAAAGACTTGTTCAGTATTGAGCTGTCCAGATAAGACTCCATCTTCTGATCGTCTAAATCTCACTTTTCCTGAGACTTTCTTTGCTCCAAGAGTGAAAATAGAAGCACTTCCTGAGGTGGGTGAGGCACAGCTGAGGAGGCACTATGAAAACCAGAACAGGTACTCCTTAACAGGTTCTGATGGTTCCCACGTTCTTTATGAGATCCAGATAGCAAAGCGCGAATGCACATTCAGATGGATGATGTCTTCCAACAATGCTTGCTTCCTCTGCTGTCTTTTGTAAAAATTCAATATTTGCTGTTTCCAGAAGTCAGCTATAATTTTTTTCTTATTGCTTGGATACTACTGCATCTTGTTGTCCTTATAGAGGGGTTTTGGATCAAAAGTATTTTGTAACTGCAGTTTATTTGACACAGTGCAATGGAAGGTGAATGAAGAGATAGAAGGTGGAGAATATTTCCTAGTTAATTGCAATAGTGTTAAAATAATTATAGTTGTGACATATTACTCGAGGATTACTCATCCTACCATGGAAATTCTTCTGCACACAAAGCCACATGTGGAGAGTTGCTTTCTTTGAGCTCATTCTATACAGTGGGCTTTTGGATACTTGGCAATTTTGTTTATATGGAATTCTCAGTAGAGATAATAATAAGAACAAAATGGAAACTTCCACTCTATTCTCCACACTTAGACCACTAGATAGTATAATAAAATGTGTTGTGTGAAATATTAACACCATTAGAGCAACGAAATTTTAACTGAATACGTGGCTGTAATTAGAAGTGCAAGGAACACACGTTGCAGACCCTTAATATTTCCCCGTCTAAAGACTGATGTACTCATGGAAGTAAAATGTTACTTCATCATAGTGCAAACTGGGAATTGTTCCCTTTCCTAGCTTTATTTCTAATAATCTGAGAAGAAAATTATATTTTTTGCATTCTTTCCCTGAGTCAAGCTTCAAATTAGTGCATAAATATCTGCCATTCAAAAATCAGCAGATTTGGTGTGTTTGAACAAGCCAGCTTCTTGGATTGGTTATGAGGCCAATTAATTGCTCAAGGATCCTGTGTGGACCCGAGATCTTATCTTGGTGAAAGAATCCCAGCCTTTAACACCTGCTGTAACAGCTGGATGAGGTATTGCTGACCAGTTTATCAGTCCCAGCCTCAGCCTCAATGAGAGAACATCTGCCATTCTTCTTTTCCAAAGTTTAATCAAAACCTTTAAATATTGATCAGGCAGACAAACGTTGCCCCTCAGAGAGGCAGTGCCATCTGCCTTCCCCTGGACCCTCTAAGCAAGAGCTGGACATAGTCTCAGGCACTACTGGCTCTCAGAGAGGTACGAGTTTTCAGTAGGCTCACCCGGCCATTTGTATTTGCCAAATGCACTGCTTTTTGAACATTAAAAGATGGTGAATTTGTACTTGAAACTCCAACCAAGGAAAACACATAGAGGTAGGAAACTCTTCCCTGCTGTGTTTCTGAAGAGGCTGAGTTTCCAGCCCAGCACCACTGAAAACCAGAATGAAACAAGTGGCCTTGAAACAGAGCTCCCATGAGACGTGCTGATTCAGCTTGTCTTCTGTGGCCTGGTCTCCAACCCCTGTCTCCTGGCCATTTTCTCCAGGACACCTCCAGGAGAGGGCAGCAATGGATCTGCTGGCTACTTTTCCCCTGAGATGAAGCACCCCCCACCAGCCCTCCCCCCCTTCCCCCATTGCACGCACCCTTTCTCCACTGGGTGCGAGGGAGCATAGCAAGCCCCTGGTTTTGCCTCAGGGGTTACTCAAGCCATTTGGACTTTTCCTTACTAGTTAATAATTATGGGAAAGTTCTTTCCAAAGGTAGTTAGGTTTACTGCTCGATGGCTTCTGTTTTAAGGCAAGCGCTCTGATACTAAATACTGCTTTATAACTCATGGACACCTGAGTTTCACTGTGGTACTGCACACACCTCTGCTTTTTACACTATGGTCCCTACAGGGATGCTCACTAGCAGAGGATAAGCACCAACGATCAACAATTACATTACTCAAAAGATCTTTTTTTCTGTATTAGAGAAAAACTTTATCAAATTTGAGTAAATAGCAAAG